>QRDG01002330.1:28335-197655 GCA_012064385.1 Puccinellia tenuiflora | reverse complement strand
AAATAAATAATAGGATGCCGCCATAGCCGCAGAGCCCCGAGGTATACGCAAGTTTGGTATGGCGCTCTTCGGATAAATGTTACTCCATCCTCTAATCATGCGCCCTTCCGGATAACCATCCGGATTTATGACGTCACCCGTCACTGGACTATATATACATGGAGCTAGTATCTCAATCAGAGAGAGAGTCACAGAGGCAGTGGTCTGACACTGCACACGAGCCTGAAGAAAAAACACAGTCTTCCTCGCTCCCTAATCCCTATCCAGGCCGCTTAACCCCCACACGGATCGCGTCTTCTCCGGCCGGCGGCCGCCGCGGTGAGCTCCAACTCTTTCCTCAACTTATCCCTTCGTTCCCGCTCCCTCCGTAGCCGCCGGGGCGGTGAGCTCGGGGTGGAGGAGATCCCCCTCGGAATCGTCCTGCCTGGGGTCGTCACTTCGCTCGCCGTGATCGAATCCCATCTGGGAATTTTCTTCCGGGACAATCGTCTAGTTGATCACGGAATCTAGTAGCTGCGCGGTGGAGTACTAGTAGTACTAAAGCCAGTTTATTTTGTGAAAAAAGATTGGGGATTCAGTCGAGCTCGGCCCCACGTTAGGTGCGGACCGTGCGGTGTTCTTATTGGGACAAGCTGTGCTGTTCAGGACCCGTGGATGGAAATTTTCACAAGTTGTGATCTACGGATTGTTGTGTCCTTTTATGACTATAATCGATGGTTTTCATTGTTGCAGTTGCAGAAGACCATTCAGTATGAAGGGCGCAAAGCTCTTAGTCTTGCTAGTGGCGTCATCTTTGTGCCTGTATGCTGCGGTAAGTGATTGCTAACTTTGTGGTCTCTGACTGTATGATGCCCATGGTAACTAGATTTATGAGCGATGTGATCCTGGTACTTATCGGGCTCTACTTCTTGAAGATTGCTGCGCAGGAGACTTGCCCAGCCGACCTTGATGCCAAGTGCGGCGATGGCGCTTCCGATGATTGGGTGGGCGAGTTCTTCCCCGGCATTTCCAAGATCAAGTATGAGGTGAGGCCATGGAAGTTCAGAGCCTGGAAAGCATACTTCCGATGTTTTGCAGTTAACGGATTGTTGTGAGTTTAACATCTGTCCTTGAACAATCGCCTACAGGGCCCAACCAGCAAGAAACCTCTTGCTTACAAGTGGTATAACGCGGAGGAAGTGATTCTTGGCAAGAAAATGAAAGTACGATTTGTGAACTATCTCCTTTTAGCGGATCATTTTAATTTATTTTTAAATACGTTATGTGCTACGGTCAGATCATGTTATGTTATCTATTTGCATGATGTAGGATTGGTTGCGGTTCAGCGTGGCGTTTTGGCACCCGTTCCGTGGTACTGGAGGAGACCCATTTGGTGCAGCTACAAGAGTTGGCCTTGGAAGATGGCACAAACTCCTTGGCCATGGCTAAGAGAAGAAGTATGATACCTGATCTTGTGTTTAGGTCCAGGGCGTTATGAAATTGCACATCTGCTGGAATCAACAACTTATGTTTGTATTTCTATTTCAGTGAAAGCTCACTTCGAGTTCATGAGAAGCTTGGAGTTGACAGGTGGTGCTTCCACGATAGGGACATCGCTCCTGATGGCAAAACACTCGCGGTATGATCTTATCAGAATGTTCTAGCTATCTTGGAAATCATCCTGTGAAGTTGCAAGTTGCAACCCTGAGTTAGGCAATTGAGATTGGTAGTGTCCATTACTGGATTACAATCATGATTTTTAACATGAGTTTGTGACTATGTTTTTTGCACAGGGAATATGATCTCTGGTGTCGTACAGCTAGTTTAGACTTATCACTTACCCTGACTAAAAGAATCACTATTAGTATTTTATTACACCTATCCAACTTGGTACAGAGAGAGCTATAAGTACATAATACATCTGGACTGATCATAATTTACAAGCAAGAACAAATAGTTTTCTATACTTTGGCATGATCTTTATTCCAGTAGATGGCTTCTGTTTAATAATGGCATCTCAGTATGTCACTGTAATATATTTAAAAATAATGACACTGCAATGTAACTACCTTGGCCCCTAGGCCCTAGCATGGAGGTCAGTATTATCAGCATTTTGCTAAGAGTCCTTTTGTTCACATTGCAGGAAACAAATGCTAACTTGGATGAGATAGTTGAGCTGGCAAAGCAACTCCAGGTTACATCTCTACAACCTTAAAATGTGTCAACATTTAGGTGTACTACGCTGTATTTCGTTATGTTCTTTCCTCAAATACTCTAAACTTCATGTAGGATGAGACCAATATAAAGCCATTGTGGGGGACTGCACAGCTTTTCATGCATCCACGTTACATGCACGGAGCTGCTACTAGGTAGGTACTATATTTCGTCACATTCTGAATTTGAGGTATGACTTGAAATTAAGAGAGGTCTTCAACATATGCTGCAGCCCAGAGATTAAAGTGTATGCTTATGCTGCTGCTCAAGTGAAGAAAGCTTTGGAGGTGAGTTGTCCCTGAATATCGTTGTAAGTCTTTCCTTCTGGGTTTATTGTTAACTTGACTTGTATCCCCTCACAGGTTACTCACTACCTGGGCGTGAAAACTATGTATTCTGGGGTGGAGAGAGGGTTACAGACTCTTCTCAATACCGATATGAAGAGAGAACTTGAACATTTGGTATGTGTCAGATATATTTTACTGATTTTTTTTCTATTTCTACTTTTTGTAGTTTATAGCACAAACTATTTGTAGATGTACAATATTTCTAGATTTACCAATTTGTTCTCCTGTGGTCCAGGCTAACTTTCTTCAAGCTGCTGTTGACCACAAGAAGAAGATCGGCTTTAATGGTAATTGCTCACAGTGCTATATATGATCTTCTGTTCACATTTCCCAAATTTAGCCCTAAATGGCTCAGTTTTTTACGCTTTATGATAATTTAACATTAAAATGGTATTGAGTGTCCGAATCTCTTTCTTTCAGGATATTGCTGATGAGCCTAAACCACAGAACCAACAAGCATCAGTATGTTTATCATTTGAAAAATATATCAGGGAACTGTTCACGGGGTTCGAACCACTATTTTTGTTTTCACTTGCAGGTATGACTGGGATGTTGCAAACTACATTCTCTTTCCTACAAAAGTATGGTCTCACAGGTAATCTTGTAATGTGTTAAAAAACATTTAGTGCCATCATTCCTGTTTCGGTATGTATTCGTAGTAATTTTATGTCTGTCTAAGAAGCTTATGCGCATCTAACCATGTTTCCTGCGAGCCATCTTAAAATGTCCTTTTCTTTATGTGATACAGGAGAATTCAAGATAAATGTTGAGTGCAACCATGCTACTCTTTCTGGGCATAGGTTAGTTTCTCACTCGCCTAAATCCAATCATAACATCTTAGTCGTACTAGTATCATAACTGCATCTAAAAGTTGTCTCTGCAGCTGTCATCATGAGCTTGAGACTGCACGCATCAATGATCTTGCTTGGAAACATTGATGCGAACACTGGCGATCCACAAGTTGGTATGTAATTCTAGTTCATAAGGTTGCTATGTCACTGAAATTCTTCTTACACACTTAGTAGCTGACATTTTCAGTTCTTATTACTCATGCGCAGGATGGGGACACAGATGAGTTCCTTACGGATATTTCAGAGGCTACTTGGTTATGTCAACTGTAGTTAAGAATGTGAGTCGAATTAATCATTTCTTTCTTTCTGATTAAAATGTTACTTAAACACTACCATATCTGGGTCCGCATCTAATTCAGGTAAACACGACAACACTCATAAGTCACTTTGTTTGATATGATGACTACAGGGTGGACTTGCACCTGGTGGCTTCAACTTTGATGCCAATTGTTAGTTCCCATATCATTGGTGTTCCGTGAATTGAGCTTCGGTTCAACAGAAATTTGGCTGACATGGAATTATTTATGGTGGCAGGCGGAGGGAGAGTACTGACGTCGAGGACATGTTTATTGCCCATATCTCGGGAATGGACACCATGGCTCGTGGCCTCCGCAATGTTGCCAAGCTGATCGAGGTAACTGGAAATATTATGGCTTGCTAAAATTGTGCATATGCCTTTTACCTAAACAGAAGTTCTGTTTTCTGATGGTAGGACGGTTCCCTAGACGAACTTGTCCGTAAGCGCTACCAGAGCTTTGATAGTGAGATCGGTGCCATGATTGAGGTACAAAATTTAGCATGTTTGGAGTTTTTTTTTCTGTGTCACGAAGGGATTGAATGGGGATTGTAACACTGGTTATGGTTTCAAATAGGCTGGGAAAGGAGACTTTGAAACACTGGAAAAGAAGGTCATGGAGTGGGGTGAACCAACTGTTCCATCTGGCAAACAGGTAAATGGAACGAGAGATGTCTTTGCAGCACAATACAAATGTCTTTGCATTGAAGATGGTTCCTAATCTTTTCTTGCCCGTTTCCCTATGCAGGAACTGGCTGAGATGCTGTTCCAATCTGCTCTCTAGATGACGGTCCACAGTTCTAGGAATAAGCAAGAGGGCATCCTTGGAACGCCAAGTTGGCCTTGTCACTATGGGCGATGTTGTAGTTTAGTCTTTCTCCATGCAGTGAACCCTGTAAAAAACTGCATGGAACTGAAAATAATGTAACCTTTATGTCAGAATCAAACTCGTCGGTCAACACGGAATTGAACCGAACTCATTCCAGTTTTCCTTATGTGTTCCACCCAAATGATCTTTGGTCGGAGTTGGCCAGCCTTTTTTTTGCTGGTGCACCGGTCTAAAGACCTGGCTCCGGTCCTTGCTCACCTGGACACGAATAAGCTTAACAGTATAAGTTGGAAAGATAACACATGATCTGGCAAAAATTTGCACAACTATACCAGTGATTACATGATAATTTGCACAGATAGTGCTCACATTCTTGCCATCGACACGTCATCGTGACCATCCAATATTTCATTAAAAACATAGGAGGGTGATCAGAGACAGAAGCATCAATCAACAGATAGCTTTTACATGTCCTCTCAAAAGAGGCTTTGTGTCATTATACATTGTACTGCTATGGTTGACACACTGGTACAAATACAATCTTACAAGTTACAACAGAATAATTACAGTCTGATTGTACATTTTACAGATGTACAATGTACATGATATGAACACAACACACACAAAAATTTCAAACTTAGAATAGCTCGGCGCAACAGAATGGATAGTACCCAGCTTCTTCAGCGGATTCCGAGACAACTCTTAACTCCCTCTGAACCTTGCGACGCTCATAGAAGACTGGGCATGCGAGCGAAATGCACTTGACCCCACTTTCAACAATCCAGTCCGCGCCCCTGCAGTGACCACATATCTGGACGACGTTCAAAATTAGTAAATTAAGGCTTTCAGTATCTCCGAGGCTCAATTCACGTGACATAAAAAATTCATGAACCATGAATGTTTAAATATTCCATGCAATGATTTCATTGCACATAGTTTGTAAAAGTACCCAAGTAATGAAACTTACAGCAGCAAGATGTTGGATCTCTCGCTCCAATTTGAAGTTCTGCCAGCGACTACAGTAGCAACAACAGCTTCATTTTTCAAACAGCTGTTGCAAAAAGTATCTGATCCTTGAATCATATCACCGCAAATAGTACAATGGCTCGACATGTAGTAGGTATCTATCCTGCCTCCTTTGGTGGGTGATTTCTTGTTCAATCCTAATCGGATGAAACTGCCACCACGGGAATATGCACCGTGACCAGAAGTGGACTGGCGTTTAGCAAGTGTTGGCCGTATGGGACGAGGCATCTCATTAAACCACTTATTCAGGTCAGCACCAAGGAGTCCAAAAACACGTTGCAGTGCAGGAATAATCTGTTTGGTTATGTAATACAATTCATTTAATCTGTAAGGAGATCCAACTTCTAGCAGGCCATAAGGATCAATGACCATATCAACTAGACGAGCCCCTGGTTCCCCGTGGATAACAACATAGGGCACTCTCTCTGCATAACGTGGTTCTGCCCTAGGATCAGACCGCATTGCTTCTTTTGCGACAATTGCTGCGGGTGGCAACGAGGAAGCCCTTGTACTGTAAGTACCTAGACGAACCTCTTTTGCAAAATGAAGTCCTGAATAGAAACTTTTCCTGATAATATCCGTGTCCACTGACGCTCCAAATATGATTTAACCTGCAAGAATAAAAGCCCATCAAGCTATACGCCTGACACTGCTACAGGGAAACCAAAAAGTGATAACGAAAAGAGAATCATCCTGCAAAGTCGAGGCGAGTAAGAAAGACACCTTACTTTGGCCAAGTCCTGTTCTTCAAACATTATTCTAAGAGACCGTTCTAACATCTTCGCAACTGCCGGGCATGTATCTCTCCGCACTGTCTCAATCCCCTTTGCATCAAAGACTGGCTCGTCTTGTTCAGGACTTTCATAGCTATAGCCAACATATCTCTTCTTTGTAAGAAGAAAGCAGGGATGATAAACTTTCTCAAACTTCAATGTGACTGGATCCGGATTAATTGCACTTACTAAAGAGGCAATCTCCTTTCCTATTCTGAATGCTTCTTCCCTAGATCGCCCTTTTAGAAGAACAAACATACTGCAGCAGAAACAATTGGCTTTGTACAGTATATTAAAGTATAGTTCAAAGAAAAATATCATGAATAGTGAACAAAAATACCTGTCAGTATCACCATATACAACCCTAGCATTCCACAAAGGATGTTGATTGACAAATGATATTGCTGTTTCAAGTGTTCTACGGCCACATTGAACAATGCTGTCTGCAAGCTCTGCACAGGGCATACGGCCACTGAATCCAGCAGCTGTGTAACCATATGTTACATTAGCTATCAGCTTCAGAGCAAGTTGCCGAGCATTGAGTATCTGGGAAATAAGTAAAATATCCATTATGTAACACAAAAAAATTGATTTAAGAGTAGCTATTTTACCCAACAGCGATTGAAAGAGACTACTGCACCATAAAGTATTATACATTCGGCCATATTTCTAGTAAAAGTCGTATCAATATCATACTTAATCACAATATCTAAGGACTTTAGGGCTTGTGAAAAATGTTAAAAAATATAGAAGTAAATACCTTCTGCAGAACTTTGTTCGATGGAGCTAGCTTTTTCATTGCTTGCTTCACCATAATTCTGGTTGACAGTATCTCCTCCAGAAGGCGAGGTACTACACCTTTCCTGACCTGAGGAATGTCATAGAAAATGTGTTCAACACGTCAGTCTGGTGCGAGATGCTCATGTCCAGGCCTTATAAAGGAAAGGTGTGCGCAAAAAACTATAAAGAATGTCAGGATGGATATACATATTAAGCAATGTTTGCAAGAATATAGCCAGTATCAGCTGGCATAGCAGTAAGGGACAATCCCATGAATCCATCTACCACCAATAACATTATTCATCTGTAGATCAGTAGATGGTATGACAATATATGTGGGAAGTATTCCAGTATTGCATGTCAGCTAGTGGCACTTAATCGAGCATCAGTACGAAACGTACTAGATACGAGCGAGCTACAAGAAAATCTGCAATGCTGTGAGCAGACAAGATAATTACCTCAGGTTGCACAACAGGACTCCATTTGGAGTAAGGAGCAGCTGATTTTTCAGATTAGCAATTGTATGTGGATCTGCTGAATATGAGCTGACACCAAGTACACTGGACTTCGACGGGAAAACTTTACCCAAGCATGTAGAATAACATAGATTATATGCTATTATCATGGAAGGATAAAGGGATTGGAAATCCAATACAAGAACTGGGTCAGAGTAGAAAGCTGATTCTGGCTCCATTACAAGTGGCAAGCATTCCATGGCTGGCTGAGAAGCAACCTGTGAAGTAGCACTGGAGAATAGTTCAAATGCTGTCGCACTACGGGAACCTATATTTTAGGTAAAAATATACAAACATTTTATGAGTGATGCAAAAGTAGGCCAGTGATCTAAAAATCCAAAAGAAGGCCAACTAGGCCGTCAAGGCGCTTGGCATCAGGGGCCTCCACAATTTTGCCAGAGTTGGACCTCTAGGCAGCTGCCACCTACTAGCGTAAAAGCCAAACCTAGTTGTGACTTCGATCGTTAGGGTTAGCAGAAAATATATCTCATTTCTCGTTCATATGAAGAAGCCTGTAATTCTAAACCGGAAAATTCTGTTGTCTGGAGGATTAAAAGAACCGTCCCCATCTAATCTCAAGCCTGACACACCCTTTTCTCCTGGATATTTACATAATGCAACTTCTTTGAACCCAGTGGACAAAATGCTCGTATTTGCCTCTTCGGCACAAATAATCCAATGTGAACTTTATGCCTGTCATCAGATTTGTCAAATGAACAAGAAGGTGCCGTTCCTGCATTTCTGTTTCAGAACTACTAGGCAAAGGCAGCTGAGAAGCTATAGAAGTATTGAACACATCTAAGCAGAAATCGAGATATTAATTTTGCTACTGGACAAATAATTGCACCTGTTGGTTTCCTGGGGAAATTGCAAGGTAGTTTTGTGTATGAGCCAACCTCAAGAGCATAGATTCAACACGGAACTGAGACCCTCGTGAAAGAACAGAGAAGAAGTCAATACCAAACACACGAGCAAGTTCAGATGTCCGATTGACCTGCATGGATTAGTCAGGAAAAGTTTAGATCACACTTCTTTGTTACAAATATTCAGCTAGCAGAAAAAATATCAGTTACTATTTACTAGCTGCTTGTTCAGGACATGTCAATTTAACCAACCTTGTTTTGGCTAAACTTGTAATGATAACAGGTATAAAACCAAAAGGCCAGGTTTCCAGTTGATAAAACATCTCAGATGGAACAACCAAGGGAGCTCTCAAGTAACCATATTTTGATGATTCAAAAGCAAGAACACAATTAAGGAAATTTCATTTACCAGGTCAAGTTGATTCATTATTTCAAGGTTGAGCATAGCTTTGCTGCTAACATATTCTATGCATCGGTGTCTTCCTCGTCCAGGACCTGTTGCAAACCATCGATTCAGTGTCTTGTTTGGTACTAATGGCACCTTTCGCCTCAGAACTTCATCAGCCACTGCTTCAAGAGAGTAATTGTTAAGCTTAACTTCCCACGCATGAGACGCCATATGTTTAGTACGATTCTCCCACCAACATGTACACCACTAGCATGAGTATGACTCCAACCATTCTCACTGACATCCACAACAACATCATCAGCAGGAGATGCTTCAGGAGGCAACTGACTAGACACATGGGCTACATTGTTAGGTGGATGTTTTGACTGATGTGGTAGTATCCTTGAGATTCTTTTCAGTAAGCCTATACCCAGATGAGCAGCTCTTTCTGCAAGAAATCCTAAAGATCCTAACTGAATCTCCCATCCGACTAGGATATCTGGATCAATTGAACATATTGCACTAATAAGATGGTTCAGAAGGTCTCTCTCTTCAGGGAAGACATCAACACCACAACCAACAATTCCGTCAAGGTTTCTGCAGTTACAAGAAAAATATCATTTAAAACATCTCAACCGAATGAGGCAAAGAACATATACACTTTAAAAGAAACAAGCTGAGTCAAAAAAAAAAAAGGAGATTACATGAAGGCACAACTCTAGAACAGCAAAACTGCAAGCACGCAGTTCATGTTTGAGAGCATGAATAAGTTAAAGAAAACCAATATTGATGTTCTTAAGTCCAGAAGAGCCATCACATGTAAGCCAGTTAGCTTCTATTAATCCTTAATAGTGGTCAGTGTGGAAGGGAAGGGGTAGCAGGGTGTGAATTTTTCCCCAAACTTGTGTATCTATGTTTCTCCCATCATGAAAACATATGTAAAATCTTTGTATGTTCTCCAAAATAATCAGTATGTTAGCCGTCCAAATCATCATATTCCTGTCAAATATGATATCTGACCACGGACGTGCCATGTCAAACTCACTTCTATTATTCCATGGGAGCTGTTCACACGGCAGGGTTGACATGGCGCAGTAACTGTCTAAGAATGTAAGTGGTAACTGCCATGTTACATTTAACAGAATTCTGCTGATTAGAGCCATCAATCTACAGACTTGATTGACATAATTAAATTGATAGACGGTGTTGATGAACACAAGAGGACAATTCAGAGAGACACTGGAATCCGTTGAAAAAGGATAAGGGATCCCTAGTGCAATTACGCCAATTTGAAATCAATGCAAAAACAAACCAGCAAATGATTGAAAGATCAAAAGATGTCACAACCTCCTCCCATGTGATTTTTCATTGTTTCCACGTATAAATACACGAACTTCAACACTAGAGTCACCGTCATCCTCAACGGCCAGAGATACAACATTGATGGGATCAGACAGTGGATCAGGACGCAGCTCCCCTTTGCTTTCTGCGAATACCTGTTGAGTAGTGGAAAGAAATATCAATAGATAATTCTACCTTGCCCGGTATCCCAAGCTATCTGAGAACCTTTTTCTTTGCTTCTCACTTCTCAGTACTAATTAGCAAGTCAAAACTTTCTGAGTTTGGTCATGAAAGATAGACCATCTAAAAGCAATAAATTACCACCCTGCTTGGTAAGAGGATAAAGAGGAAGATATGTTTCTGGTGGAGCAAAAGGAAAAGGAACATGAAGGCAGAACCTCTATGCTAAGTATAGTCAGTTGTTGTCCACCACCGGTGCTAGCAGGGTCACGAAATCCAATTTGACTGAGAGGTGTGAGCTTATGCTTTTCATCTTCAGCTGAGATCTGGGAAAAGTCATGCCAATCATCCAACTGTTTATTATCTTTGTTCGGCAGATCAGGTTTCATCGTAACTGTATCTGCGAACGTTGGGGTATCAGATCTGGGTACAGGAGAATCGGCCATCAAAGGACAAGCTTCCGCATGTGTTGAAAAGGTAGGATGGTGTTCTTTTTCCTGATCACCTGCAACATTCTCAACATAGTTAGAGTAACCTACAATAATAGTGTGTAATGTGGACGGTAAACAAAATGTCAAAAATATATGCAGGAAAGTGCTTATACCAGACAAACTTCTGGAAACAGCTTGTTGGGGTAGCCACTGCCCCACAGCTACTGCAGATGGCGGTGAAAATGCATGAGTCAGCAAATACAGAACTGATCCATCATTTTGGAAATGAGTTGGAACACCCAATGTATCATGTGAGAATTCACTACTTCCCATATACTGAAATGATTCATTCTCCTTATTTTCTTCAGCAGTCTGATCGAAAAACGGAAGGGGGTCAACAGATCCCAGTTTAGCAGCTGAAAAATAGCAGAGAATGTGTGCAATATGAGGTGAAGTGGCACTACCAAATTTAAGAAACATTACATTGTAGCATAACATGGTACCTGTGGCCAGGTAACACATGATAAATCTAATATATAATCATAACATACGCATCATTTTCCAACACAAATTATTACAGAAGATTAGATGGGTAACTAAAACATCAATGCTAACGCAACAGTTTCTAAAAAATACACCAGAATAGCGCATCAGCATCATTCTGGGTGACATAACTTACATGCAACATGTTAAAATGATAATTCCTTATGAAACTTACATTCAGGCTGCTCAATGCTAGCTAAAGAACCATCCAAACCAGAGTATACTTGATTCTTCAATGGAGGCTTCTGTGCAAAGGTCATCTGTACATATTCACTGCCAGAATAAGGCTTCTCTGAATTTGAAAGATCACCAGTGAAATCATGCAATTCTAATCCTCCAGAAATCACAATTTCACTCTCTTTACTCTCGGTACATGCTGCAGCTCCAGAAGAACCAAACTCCAATTGTTCAGGCTGGAAAGACCCCCTGCGCCTCCTCCTCATTAAATCCCTCACAGATTGACAGGCTGATCCATGTTCACCTATCGAACTAGAAGACTCGTTGTCAGTGTCCTCTGCTGTATCATGAAAGTTCTTCTCAGTTTTATTCTTGCAGGAACTTGGGTCTTTCTCAGTTGGCGTTATGCTGCCTGAAGAAGTGGTAACAGGACCATCAGCATTTCCACGTGACCGCTTTTTAGTAGAAAGAGGCAAGGAACCCCAGAGAAGTTCAGTACCTCCAGGCTTACTGGATAACATTGAGTTATTTTTAGTAGATGCGTAACTAGGTGTTCCTATTTTTCTTCTAGTAATTTTACCCTGATCATACTCTTGGGGGACTTCCTGATTTTCATCACAAGACCCATCAATCTGAGGTATAGTATTGCTCAGTGAAGTGTTATCATCGAGCATTGCAGAACTGTGATAAGACGTTGGATCATTCAGTTCTTCTGCCCCAGTCACAGGTTCAAGTGAATCAAGAATATCCTGGCACTCCTGCTGAGAAGCACTATCAAAATCCAGGTGAGCAGACTCTAAAGCAACTTCAATGGACTTCTTGGAAAACAAAGGGCTCAGAATGACTTCATTGATCAATTCATCATCCGTTGTTGGTTCCTCTCCAGCCTGCGAGGAAGCCATCCAGCTTAAAAGCCCAAGTGCTTCAGCATCAACATGCTACAAAAGAAAGAAATAAGAATTTATGATTTATCAGTGGTAAGTAATGAACACATTCAAATTGAAAGCATAATATGCAAATGTAACCAGTCAAAATAATACCAAAACTGGAAATATCAGATCAATCAAAAATACTATCTGAAATAATTGGCCGGATCAGAAAGTCACCATCGACTCTCATACCCTCTACCATGTAATTCCACCCTCTCAGATTTAACCATTAGTGTGGTTTTGTTTGATGTTGTTAGGGTGCGTCAGGCATTTCTTCAAGGGCTACTAGGAGTATCAGCTACGTTCTTCACCTTACTATTTTAGGTACATTTTATGGGTTACAAAAACTGGTTCAACGTTATTTCATACTTTCATATTCGATTTTCCTTTGCTTACACTATAAACTGACACAGCAATATGTGCATATAACTTGAATTGAAACATAACCAGGTAACTAATATCTGAGGACTACCTTTTCACTTTCATCAAATAACTGAGTTGTTCTTTGAGCAGAATTATCACTATCAATATCATGGCAGTTGTCATTTTGTGAGAATGTGATAGTCCCAATAACTTCTGTCAATGATTTGAGGCACTTCTCTAGCTTATCAGAGTCTTCAGTTGCAGAAACTCGATGGGGGCCTTCCTCTTCTGAATCCAACATAGAAAGAGCACTCTCATAGTTGATACCATGAAGGAAACTTTTAAGAACAACATCCCTCAGTGGTCTACCAATATCATCAGGTTTTTTTCCCCTCCAGCAGTCTTAAGTGCTCAAGTTCCTAAGCAAAGCAGATAAGATAGGTTTAGCAGCAACAATTTGCAGCATATGTGCACATAGAGCAGGAAAGATACCTCCCAAATTGCTAAAAGTGACTGGACCATTTTTGTATCTGCCATTGTTTGTGAAAGAGGGGTGTAAATCTTATACTTCTTGTTTATGATACCTACAAGTGAAACCAAAATTTGTAGCACAATTTATGGATATACCAAACAGTAGCTGCTAGAATGTGGCAAACACACCTTCTACTCTGGAGTCAGCTTCAAGCATCAAAGAAGTATGTCGTTTGGTTAAGTTCGAACTGGCTCCTCCCATCGAATGTGAAGTAGCAAAATCACCCAGTATTAAAGCATGTGGCACTGTTGACGATATCCAGATTGTTGGATTCTTCATCGCAGCATTATATGAATGTGCCTATCGATTTCAAGAGAAATGTATAGTTTTTTAGTAGAAGCAATGGATCAAGTATTACCCCCGAAATAAAATAGCATAGATTCTAATGGAAATCATTTCATATAGACATGAACAAAATTCATACTTCCATAGAACTTGCCTTGTGCTCCGATTCAGCAGACGATTCCACCTTCCTATGTAGAGTCTTGGGATGAAAATCATCTGGCAACGGAGGGCGGAACTTGAAATCTGTGACATGTACATGGCCCATTCCATACAAGTTATAGTCGACCTAAAACATACATCGAATATAAATATCATCTCGAGTCACTGAAAATAGATCACATGTGTACAAAATTGGCACCACTATGTAGGAATGTTGCCCTAAAGATAGATGCTTGTGCAAAATATGAAAAGAGGCAAATGGCAATTGTCTTGCAGTTCAGGAGATCTATAAAAAGGAATAAGAAAGCATCACTCTCACCAAAAAGTGAAGAAGATATGGAATGTGTGATTCATAAGGCTGGAATACCCTATTTAGAACAGCACCATCCTGGAACCAAACAGCTCTGGATCAGTCCCCAGCAAGAATAGTATACAAACTTTGCATAAAGGAGATTCCACTTTAGAGAAAAATATGTCTATATGGAAGATCACAAAGAGATTGCATCTTCAAATTAATAAATATTTAGAAGAGATATTGCCATCCAAGAGAGCTCCCGTCTAGCCAAATTATCACGGCTAGACGACTACCTAGCCCCGTCTAATCAGCTATTACACACAATGCACTGATCTGATGTCCGGCTAGCGTCTAGCACCATGGTAAACACTACTGTGAATTCACTTCACACCATGAAAGAATGGCAACAGTACATACATCATGAGAACTATGCATACTTTCAGGCGAAAGGGCAGGTGGCAGAACGCCTCTGTCATAACGTTGTTCGCCATAAAGGTATAAGTTTCTAATACAGTGTACAAGTCAAGTAATTCTTAAATGCGTAGCTAATGGAAACAGATAAAATGAACATGAGAGAGCAATGATGCATAAAAACCATCACACCTCTCTTAGTACAACAAAGTACTTTTGCAAAAATTAGTAAAGCAAAATATACATGATCCAGAACTAAGGAGACAACAACATTCCTCCAGTTTGGACTTCTTTAGCTATTCGGGCATAACTATAGTAATTTTCCCATCTATATGGAAATACTAAGGTCACAACTTAAGCAGAAGGGAGCATCGATGCATCATACCAATAGATGGGTTGCGGCCCGAGAAACTTCATGAGGATAATATCTTTAGATTAAATCAAGGCAATCAGTTGCAGCAAAGTCTTATGAGCAAAAAACAAAATGCAAGCAAGCATTTATTAAGCAGAAACGAGTCCATGTGCATACCAAGTGTCTGATGAAAGAATAGAACATCAGTTCATTACATGCACCTAACATCGTACAGAACTTTTTAGATCAATTATGCACTAGAAATAATGTGACAATATTTGGTATAAACATTTTATCAGTTGGATACAAGATGGACAGAATGCTTAGGTGACTCAGCAAACAACTAAAGACTCATGACTTCCTAAATTGTAGGGCTCAGACATATTCACAAGCACAGCCATAAACAAAGGGATATTTTCCAAGCGATAATGTCAATGAAAGACAGATTTTCTTTCCAGATTTCCAGTTTTCAGTCTTATGTGGCTACCTCCAGGCTACAAATCTTTAATGCATTATCATGGAATCACACAGTCCCCGACACTTCATAATCCTTAATGCAAAGCTTTAATATGGAGGCAACTTAATTATACACTTCCATAAAGTCCATGGATAAAATGATGAACACATTTGCTTGTAAGCTATTGGCACATTCAAGTCGTAGAAAAACAATGTTGCACCAATTTCTATTTTTACAAGAGGGAACTTGATAAAATGTAACATATATAAATAGCCGAGTTAAGGCATTCGATCTGAACCCAAAATCATCTTATGGTCAAGACAGAGAGAACTTCCACAGAAAGAAAACAGCAGAAAAGAGGCAATGACTATTCTGTAAAAGTTTATTTTCAGAGAAGGTAAAAGTAATTCGGTTTTGAAACAATCAAATGAACTATGTTCACAATTTACAAAATATAACCAGAAACGGAAATGGAAAATGATTTACACAGGTTCAAACATTTGTAGCAAAGAGAAACTATCGTGCGAATGATTAAATTATGGATACAGGTCGATCTTCACAAAAATCTCCTCGGATGAATGATATCCATACAACTTCTTTGCTCGAACAATTGTACATCCATGGACATGCTTCCTTTTTGCTGGTCCGCGATTCTGCAAGGCAACGATGATACTCACAAAAAGGGATATTTTAACATACTGACTAAGTGGACTCTACCTGCAAAGCTTTCTCAAGGTCACTCAATAGACCAGTCATACATGAATTCCCTAAAGAACAGAGAGAAGAGGCATATTAATTTCTCCTGGCCATCAAGTGTTTTGCTTGACATGTCTGGCCTTTTGGCCAGAAAATTTAAATTTATCAGGTTACAGGCCTAACCAGGCCACACTCAGACTAAGGGTTCATCCTACCCTTCATATTCTGTAACTACGTTGCAAAAGTAAAGTAGAAGAAGCTTTAAACATGTGAATAACTGATATTTTAACCACAAATTATGTTTGCCTCTCCCCGCAAAAATAAATCATGTTTGTCTCATACACAAAATTTGCAGTTGTGGTCTGTAACTACAAAATATATGGAAAATTAATGCCCACAAAATTCACTAGACATGCCATAAGAATTGCTTGATAAGAAACTGAATGCACGACCAATGCAATGTCAAGTTTCAGGCAATGCTGATATGAAATTATAGACATCATGCAGAGCAAGAGAAGAGCACATACAATGAATGGCAAAAGGTATAGTAGAAGTAGAAGCATGAGCAATTGTATCAGACATGCATATTTATGAAGCGCAAATCACCTCTGTCCATGCTATGAAGTAGTTCCTCTGGGCAAGGTACATACAAGTACGGCAGGGCCTAAATAACAAAAAGAGATTTACAACTTCAGACTGTTACATTACGAGCTAGTTGAAAAACTGTGTTAGTGGTGAGTAATATTTAATCAACAACAGTATATCAACTATTGTACATGGTACAACAGACATGGCGTACATAATAAGAACTGCAGTTCATCCAAGATAACAACAGGTTTCAAGGGCAGAAGACATATGTAGTGAGATAATATTCATAATCCTACCTAGTGACTCAACTCCCATTAACAAAAAAAGTTGTTACAGAATTTCCAGTTCAACTGCTAACACAAGTAACAGGGGAAGCACTAATAGAAACAGTGTGAGTTCTATTAACAACAAAGGCAGCGCAGACAGACTCTAGACATAATATGTGGGTACAGGTATGTCTACAATTGCTACAAATAATGGACGAAACTCCAAGGAAAATCGAATTCTGAATTGAGCTTCCAAATATCAAATTCGGTGTGCCACACTTTCCATTCCCTCCAAACTCTTCAAATTTGAATCCAAGCAGCAACATCACACGCGCCACAACTGCCGTACACCCCCTACCAAACATGAGGAACGGCAGAGGGCTTGGACTACAGTAACAAGAGCACGTGTCACACCCTCACGCACGCTCGCTGCTGTTAATCCCGTCAGAACTAAACGTAAACTGGCAACCGAGACTACCGCTCGAATCAATCGAATAAACATGGCGAAATGGGAAGAACAGTGAGCTACGGCCGCGGAGAAGCTGGTACCCACCCCGTGGATGTGGAGGCAAGTCTTCTGCCCCGCGGGGGTGGAGCCGTAGATCCTGATCACGGGCACCTCCTCCACCTGCTCGCCTGCGGCGTCCACCGGGCAGAGAATTCAGTGCGGCACAAAGCTGAAGAGAAGCGGGGCTGAAGAAGTTCAGAAGGGGGGGAGGGAGGGAGCGTACAGTGGAAGTGGCTGTAAGTGACGTCGAGGCCGGGGATGGGCGGCGCCATGTAATAGTCGAGCGAGACGATGCGGACGCTGAGGACCTGCGAGGGGGTCCCCGACGGCGAGGGCTGCGGCGAGGAGGAAGACATGGTCGCCGGCGCGGAAGGCGCAGCGGGTGGGCGGGGGGTTTTATGTGGGGCGGGGGGCTCCGGCTCCTTCCAGAGCACGCTGCTTGCTCTATTCGGTTTGAGGGCTCTCCGGCGGCGTCGAGAGTGCTAGTAGTTGGGATTTTAAGGACCACGGCCCACAAATTTGGTCCGTTTGGGCCCGTCACATTCTCTCGCCAAACCTTGAACACTTTGGGCCTATGGACTAACAAATCAGATGTAATTCGAACGTGTCAATGTATTGTGTCACACCTAATAAAAAAAGTATTGTATCCGTTTTGTTAACATTCTCTCTAAAATGCCCTGAAAATATTCTCTCTAAAAAAAATTAAATTTTCGAGTAAACTACTATATGAAATGTTCACACAAAATGGGCTTACGGAGCGATGCGTGGACAATGGAGGAGCTGTATCAGAACTCAGAAGAGGTGAATGAAGAAGAGGGAAGACATCGAAAAAGAAAGGGAAAGGAGCTGATCCGAAAGGTGTCGCGGGCTCACAATAGGCGTGCATGGGGCCTAGAGACGTGTCTGCTCTAGGTGTGATGGCGGGCAGAGAAGATCAACATGAGAACATAGCAATGAGGAAGAAGTGTGCTAGCCCATAATTCAATTATGGATTAGAGAGGCGGAGCCATGGAGGGGGCAAAAGAATGTGTTGTGGAAGTGAAGGACATGAAGAAGGTTGCAGGCCCTGCAAAGGAGGAAGAAGCATGGGTGCAATAGGAAGACAAAACATTGGGTGGGAGCGCGTTAGTTGAGGGGGGCTCCGTTGCCTTCCTCCCATAGTACCTTTTCTGGTTGTAACATTTTTCTTGTGTTCCTTTTTCTCTGTTCCGTGAAGTGTCATGCACAGCAAAACAAAAAATATGCTAGAATATGGTGGATAATAAGTGATTAATCTTATAAATAACAATTTTCACTCAAAACAAAACTTTATTAAACTTCACAATGAATATATACATTTTTAGCATATCAGTTACAAATGAAGAGGCCTAGCCGACAATGATAACCCCAACAAGCCCTAGAAGTATAAAAATATAAGTGGATCTGTAACTCGAACAATAGCGAAGAACGATGGGAGGGGAAGCATAGGAGGAGCTATCGATAAAATGGAGAGAAAATAATGAAAGGCTGACTAACCAACAATAAACATCTCTAAATTCAACAACAAGCTTTGAACAAATGTCTTTTGGCTTCCTCGCAATTTGGAAATGCATTGTAAGTTTTATATTTTTAGCAAAAAAAATGATATCTTAGTCATAAACATTGATCGCAAGTACAAGGATTGTGAATGTATGTATACTCTTCATTGATCAACCATTCAAGTTTTTATTCAATACTTGGGGAAACTATGAGAGGCGTTTGTTTACAATAGGTGCATGTATGTATCGAATATTTAACTGTTATAATAGCGATTCTAATCTAGTTTGTAAACCCCCATGTATGATGTCAATTCTTGTAATATTTATGGTAATAGTATGAGCACAATCATTTAATTTAGTATGTTGTTGAACCTCCTTCAAACCCAATAAAAGGGAAAAAAACATAACCGATCTTAGAGAAAAATAAGTTTGTCATGTGTACTTTATTTAAGGAACCTGGTAAAAATTAAGAAGTAGAAGGTAAGGCATATATCATTTAATAGATATCGTCTCACAAAAATTCTACAAAAAAAAATTTGGGGTGAAGCATATGAAGGGTAAAGAGGGAATTACGATGTGTAATTGAAAACTCATTATAACCAGCTGGTATAAGGAGAAAACAATATTTCATTCCAAACACTTATATTTAAAATCTTTTTTTATAAAATACATTTATAAAAATTCATGAGGGAAAAGGAGTACAATGTATATAATCTGATTATCCGTAATGGGCTATAAATAAGGGTTCACCCTCCATTAAATTTGCACGTCTCAAGGTTGCCTCATACCAATTTCATCAAAACAATTCAGAATATGAAAATTGATAAAGACATCGTGAATAAATATTCTTACAATATATGTTCACAAAATATTATGTCCCGGTTTACAGGATAAATTAATTTATTAGGCATTTGCTTTCTGATATTGTTGTCTATATATCATATGTGTTTAATAAATACATGTGACTGTTGTGAAGTGTGTTAAGTATATTATATCACCACTTCCTATCAGATCGGTCTTTTGGGATAGTTGGTTGGTAGAGGTATCTAACATGGTATCAGAGCCTCAGGTCTCAGGTTCGAGTCCTACCCCCGGCGTTTTTCTCCCAATTATTTCTCCGCTCGAAAGAGGGCTGGAGGGGAGCTTTTAGCCACCGATGTTCCGGTGTGCTCTTCTTCTATTCACGTGTTGACTTTCTCTTCTCCCGTCACACGTGAGAGGGGGTGTTGTGAAGTGTGTTAAGTATATTATATCACCACTTCCTATCAGATCGGTCTTTTGGGATAGTTGGTTGGTAGAGGTATCTAACAGTGACATCCTTTGGTAGATAATTGAATGTGATCCGGATGAATCTGTACCACATGATTTTGAAGGTGGTTAATCATTTTGCGATGACATGCACATTTTTTCATAGTGATGCTTCAAATAAAGTAATTATTCCATAGTGATTACTTGACATACTCATTTGAGTCTATTTGAAAACCTTCACAAGGATTTTTTTTTTTTGATAAATACATTCTGTGATATGGCATTGGAGTCAGATAATTAGTTTGTATTAGTACATATATTACACCATGGTCATACCTTGATTTTCCTCATTGAACAAATCAAGACATTTTGTGACTTGGATATACCGAACGATTCATTGCACCAACCAATATACCTTTTTCGGGTATTGCGATCAAAATTTATTCATTGCACCAACCAATATATTGGGTGGTCGTAATAGTTTGTGTGACTTTTTAGTTGATTTTGGATTTTATTGGTTAGTAGAGTTTTTGTTAGCTTGGTTAAGTTGGTATTTAGTTGTTGTTTCATCTTGTTTAGATTTAGTATTATTCCACTAAACATATTATTTCTTCATTGGACTATTTCCCATAAATTTCTATTTTACTTTCTTGTTCTTCGTCTCTATGGAGTAGGAAGTTTTTGTGGTTAGGTTAGGGCAAAGTGTTGACAATGTTTTGTAAGTAAAAGGATAAAGTATGAATATGTGTCCTTCATTGATCAAACATTATAATATTTATTTTTGCAAGAATTGAGGCGCTTCCAGAAGGCGTCTATTACAATAGGTCAATCGTCAAGGAGGCTTCCATAACTGCTTGTAAATTTAGTTAATATCCAATAGCAGTTTTACTATATTTCAAATAGCCACAACATAGATTGTGGTCTTAATAAAATAATAGATAAACTATAAAAAATGTCACAAATTTGATAATATCATTATTATGACTACTCTAAAATATCTTTGTTATGACACATATACAATATAAATTGTACATCTGTAGCTTCATTTGGATAAGTTTGACCGTGCATTTTAGACACCCACCTGGATCTAGGTTCTAAAACCAGAGTTTCCATATGTATCCTCTACACGACACACAGAAAGAGAAAAGTCGTATTCCTTCACAATCAGAAAAAACAAACGTATTATCGTATTGTAATGCCATCCAGGGCCTTCTGTCAATTTCTGTACCACATGACACGTTCAGACGGCAATTTAAAAAGCATGATAATGAATGACGTCGTGATTAGCAGGTTAGCTGGCTAAAATAAATCCACATTATGCCCTGCGAGGCAGGCACACGAGCCATCCAAATAATGCAGCAGGTCAGGTGGGGTGACGAGCTAAGCTATAGCCAGTCAAACGGAACGGAACAGAACGGGTGGATGCGCCTAGCTTAGCTGGTCCTGCCGTCTCCCGAAAGCGACTCGCACATATCTAAACTCTCGTCAAATCATCATTTGACACCGAATTTTTTTTCTGGGGTGTTACAAAAAAAAAGAAACAAATGTTAAATTTTTCTATCAGTTCCATGTCAAATTGCAATAATGTTCATGACAGTACAATAACTGGCTTTTATTAGTAAGTTGTGAAGTAATGCTTTGACCTTTTCGGTTCTGCATATATTGTAGTACTGAACGGCGCATCTTATCAGAAATTCAACAAGTTGTAGGTGAGATGGCGTTTTTTGTCCCGGGCCAACCTTCTGTCATGTCAAATCTATGTTCAATAATGATATCTACCTTATATTATGAGCATCAAATGCATCTTTAATTGCGTCGATAAAAGCAACACCATAATTCGCCACAAAGAATTGGCAGTACAGTGATCCACACTGGGAAATACTGGTACGGTTGTTTTTACCCCAAGTTTACCAAATTGCAGAGCTCTTTTCACCCAATGAGAATATAAGTGAAAGAGAAAACTATTATAAATGAAATTGTTTAAGTCTCACATTTGGTTTCTACAATCAAATAGAAAATAAATTTGTTATTTTTTTGTTTTGAGGATTTCTTTTCCGTTCTAGGTCTCATGAGAGAATTTTAGGTGCGACTAAGCCAACTTCTTCCGCAATAGTTGTCGCCGGTTCCCCTAGTCTTTGATGGCAGATCATGCATCACAACTCACAAGGCGGAGAATCTTGGTTTTCCCGTTTACTTTATTTCTATGTTAGATTTTGTATTCTTGGTAACAATGTCTAATCCTGAGGAGCATGTGTTGTTTTCTTCTCGCAAATCGTCGTCTCTCGTTGATCTGGCTGCTTATTATCCCACTTCAGCCACTTTTTGGCAGTGGTGTCAAGTTTGGTTCAAATGTTGGATTCATACTTTCGTTCTTTTGTGCTCGCTAAGTCCTTCTCGGAAATGGGTGTGTCCTCGGCCACATTGCGTGCAACAATCTTATATTATGTCTATTGAGGTGTGTGACTCAAGTGTGCAAGTTTCTTTTTCACCATTTTTTTTGGAAAGTCCAGTTATAAAAGGACGAGGTAGAGAACGTGAATTAAGGATGTTTGATGTAACTTCTATTTTCTTCAAGGAAACATTGCTTGCTATGATAATAGCGGTAGCCCCAAAAATCCGCTAATTTTGGTGTTATAATGGAACGGGAAATTACACATGGATTATATTATAATGACATTTTCTCAAAACGTTGCATCGCCGTTAAACCCGAGACATTGCATGCTATTTAAAACCATGTATTTGGATCTTTATGATCTGATGCAATTTTAACACTTAGCCAAGAAATTGGATTATAGCTTAGAAATGATATTCTATTTTCCATATTTTAAAGTTTCTGGGAGGGATGTTTTGACACTGGGAGCTTATATTTTTGGTTTTTAAAATGTATTTGAATAGTATTTTGAAATGCTAAAAACTCGGAACAAAAAAATTTAGAGCGTACATCTTGACATCCAATGTGCTAACAAAGTTGTTTCATGGAAAATCTATATTTCTTGTGTAGAAAAACAAAATTTGATGCTAAAAAACCTTTTCACGAGACATTTTTATTTATGTTTTTACACATGCCACAAAATATATCGTTTTTTCACAAAACTTAACACGCACATATAAAATTCGAGATGTACGTGTCAATATTTTTGTTCGAATAAATTATTTTTGCTGTGACAGGAGCATGAATTTCCCGTTTCTTTAACCAAACTCTTTTGCTTGACAAAATGACAGCACAACTACCTACCTCAACTCAACTGGCCAGTGGCCACCAGCAAACTGCCTCCTCAAGAACAGTTCAACCGCCATTATAATATTCACAAATTTGCCTCACTGACGTCGTCTCAAGCCGCCCTTTTGTTCTACGCCTCTAGAGTTTTGACCTGCCATGCCATCCCCTCTCCCCAAAATTTGTTACTTCCGACGCCGGGGAGATCGGTAGGATAGGGGCGAAAGATCGAGTCCTCGAGCTGGAATTTCTCGGAGGGTTGGCCAGCATTTCTAACAATCGTGGGGGATGAGCTGCTTTCCGTGCTCTGGATCGTCGGGGAAGGCTGGGGAGGAGCCGGCGGCCCTCTCGCCGTCGCCGCGGCCCGCGACGAAGGCGGCACCAGGTACGTCCGCGCCTCGACTTGTTAAATTGCTGCGCAAACATGAAGGATTATCCTTTGGTTAATCTGAATCTTGTCTTGTCCGTTGAGCGGCGGATGTTTGTTGATTTTATCGATTTGTGTGCATTAGTTTAGGCATAAAAGGCTGGAATCTTGTTGTTTTCTTGATGGTATAATAGACCTAGATGATCAGTAATTGTCAGTTGGGGCGGTTGATTCGTTGAGGTAGACATGGATCATGTGCTTACATGTAGCATCTTGATTTATTCAGGGGTATATTTTATCGTGGTAGATAGATTATTCATTTCTTTAGAGACGCAAATTTCAGTCTGAATTCTTGTGAGCTTGTGGTGGTTAAAGGGACACAAAAGAAAAACTATTTCTTGGCAGAAAATTGTATTTGAGTTTTCTCACCTGAAGTGCCGTGAAAGGGAGAGAAACATCTGAAGTGAAGCTTGCGATTGCAGTAATTTAAATACCAAACTTTCTGTGTGAAGCAACGAAAGAAACAAATGTTTGATGTGTTGTTCACACTTATTGTCTCTGACTGATTCCATGGGGTAGCTATTCGGTTGCTTCTAGTTTGCTTGAATTAGAGTCCACCCTTTGCTTAATTGTTCGGTCTAATGATGAGTTTGAATCAAGTACCACAGTTTAGTTTTTAGGTGCTATCTGCTGGGCATGAGTCTGATCCTTGATTTGAAAACAACGTCTTGTTTATTTGTTTGTTCTTGTGGCGGCTGCAGTTTCTCATCTATCTGCAGCCAGAAATACTTTGCATCACATAACAATTATTTAGAAGTGATGTAGATGTTGTTCGGTGACAGCGTGGTACATGAGATTTATTGTTGAATTAATTAATTTTCTCAGTGTACACTGCAACTTTTATGCAGAATAAATATATATTTTTCACTAATTATGCAAATCGTCTTGGTGGTTAGACCTAAAATAAAATAACTATAAGATCCTAAAGTGCTGATGATACCCTTTTTATATCCTTAAAAAGGTATGCTTTTGATGGGATGCTTCTGATCCTAAAGGTGTCTATATTGGAGCTACTTAGGGTAACTATGTTCTGTACGGCTGTGCATCACTTCAACCACTCAAAAGAGTAGTATCTTGCACTCAAATTCGACTCATAACAAGTGCTAATGGCAGTTCTGGACGAGTTACAGCAGCAGAGTAGCCGGGAACACCGTAACATATGTGAATGCACCACCACCTGATTCAACATGGATTCTACATCTTGGAAACATGGCAGTTTGGACGCGGCCTTTTGTTCATGAAACCAACCAGCAAAAAGCACTGGCGCTGCAAAAATTAATGCACCGATTACAGTAATTAAAGTTGTAGCTCACTAGTTATTCTAGATGCTCACCAAATCTGTTGGTCTTCAGATCATGCAACTGTTAGATATGTATTTTTTTAACAGCTAGTTGTGTATTACAGCTGTTTATGTGTCTCGATCCATTTCCCTGCCTATCATTTGCTTGGCTATGTGATTGTTTTTGCATTCATGAAGGCATACAATTTGAGGCATATGCTAAAGTTTTTTTCTGGTGGGTGGGTCCAGATCGATCCACTTCTCGTAGTTCCGTCTCGAAGAAGGAAGTTTCTGTTCGCGGAGGAGGAAGCATTCCACATGGCCCGGCAAAGATTTTCACTTTCCGAGAGCTGGCTGTTGCTACCAAGAATTTTAGAAAAGATTGTTTGTTGGGTGAAGGTGGTTTCGGTCGCGTCTATAAAGGACACATGGAGAATGGACAGGTTTGTTATCGCTAGCACATGTGAACTGTGCTATTCTTTTGCGTTAAAATAACTGTGTTCTCCCTCATGGACTGCAACTTAGGAGATAGATTTACGGGTAGTTTCCATGATTTTCTTACTGACTTTGGGTGTGTCATTTAGCAGGTCATTGCCGTGAAGCAGCTCGATAGAAATGGTTTTCAAGGAAATCGTGAATTTCTTGTTGAGGTTCTCATGTTAAGCCTCTTGCACCATCCCAATCTCGTCAGGCTAATTGGATATTGCGCAGATGGTGATCAGCGCCTCCTAGTTTATGAGTATATGTTATTGGGATCCCTAGAAAATCATCTACATGGTACGATTCTCATTGTATGGTTTCCATCCAATAAAAAATGCTTCTGATTCATGATTGCAATTGGTGTTTTCATATTACCAATATCTTCATATTTAGTTGGCTTGAGCTTCATTAAGAATATGTAAGAACAGGCTTGAGCTTCAGTATACGATCTTCTGCATTAAAGTAACACAACATGAAAGACTATATTTAGTTGTGGAAATACTAAATCATACCCCAAATGTCAGTACACGATAAATAGATAAGGGTCCTATTATTTCAGCTTCCTTATGGGTCAAATCACAAACAATTTTAGTTTCAGCATTTGTTAAATTGATTTCTAACCTGTTACAATCAAAAGTGTGCATCATAGTTATCCATCATCATCTCCCTGTTAGCTACTGATACCATCCATAACCATTTCAAGAACTTGCCATCATCATCTCCCTGTTAGCTTCCTTATGTTTTATTCTGTAACTCATGGATCGCTCTTTTGACAGAGCGTCCACCAGACAAGGAACCCCTTGATTGGAATGCAAGGATGAAGATTGCTGTGGGTGCAGCAAAGGGTTTGGAGTACCTGCATGATAAGGCAAATCCACCAGTCATATACAGAGATTTCAAACCATCAAATATTCTTCTGAGTGAAGATTATTACCCCAAGCTGTCAGACTTTGGGCTTGCTAAACTTGGTCCAGTTGGTGACAAAACCCACGTCTCAACAAGAGTTATGGGAACGTACGGCTATTGCGCTCCTGAATATGCCATGACAGGACAGTTGACAGTAAAGTCTGATGTTTACAGTTTTGGTGTTGTCTTTCTTGAACTCATCACAGGTCGGAGAGCCATTGACCAAACTCAGCCTGACGGGGAGACGAATCTTGTCGCATGGGTATGTTCAACTGCACCGATTTATCACCCATGAATCTGGGAGTAGAGGGATACACTTTTTTTTTGTTTCTTCATAGGTGCCATGTGTTTGATCCATATAATTTGCAGGCTCGCCCAATGTTCAGGGACCGGCGAAAATTCTGCCAGATGGCTGATCCATTGCTGCAAGGCCGCTACCCCAAAAGGGGCTTGTATCAGGCTTTAGCTGTTACAGCAATGTGTTTGCAGGAGACAGCGGCGTCCCGACCCCTCATCGGGGATGTTGTCACTGCACTTTCTTATCTAGCTTCGCAACATTATGACCCAAAAAGTTGCAGGACTTGCCCTTCTACCCCAAGGGCGAAAGCACACCGACGAACAACCAGTGTTCCTGACGCTCAACATGCAGCTGACTCACTTAACTGGAATGCTGTAGATTTGAGGAGAAAGGAGACTATTATAGGGGAAAATGAACAGGATCATAGTGAAGGTGCCGGCAGTGGCAGTAGCTCTGGAAGGAATGATGGCTTGGATGTCCCAGAAATGCTTGCCTGGCATAATGGAAAATCTTACGGTGAAGCTGATAGCAATCGCAAGGTCACTGTCAAGGTTGATGGTGCCCACGAGAAACCGAAAGCAGACTCTGGCAAATATCGCTGGCAGGTTTGATGGAGTATACGAACAGTGTCGCAGTCAATTTTGCCAGGCATCTTTACATCTGCTACTGTTGAGGGTTGAGTACTTTTCTTTGGTTACAGACCAGCATTCTTCTCTCGCCCATTCAAAATGACCAGACATTGCACTCCACGGTTTTTTGTTGTTTCCGAGGAACACTTACCAAATTCACCGTATTGCAAAAGGAAGGCGCTGCTCAAATGCTGGGAATCTGGCTCTCGGGATGTCTGTTTCGATCAGTCACAGCGACACCCAGTTACCATCTTTGTAATTAGTCCATGCATGTATTTATTTTTCAGAATGAGGTTTTCTTTGGTTCTTGTTAAGGTTATCTATCTTTGTGCATCAAAAGGAGTTGGTCTTGTAAGTAGATTTGTTATTAGAGGGTTTTCCTTTTTGTCCATACCTTGTAAGAATATAATAGAATGCTTTGTAGAGGATATATCACAATCAGGCATGATTCTGTACAGACTATAAAGTAAATGATATATAAGTTTTTTTGGAATGTAAATGATACTCCAGTAGACTGCTGTGAATAGTGCTATCGATAGTAGATGAACACTAGAATTTGAATTAACAACTATTCGGAGCAGAATTTGTCCCTTAATCTCAAGTGTGGCTCAAATTTCAGTTTACAATCATGTGGCAATGCTATCAATTTGTGCTGCTTTCTTTTCCAGATTGGAGATAGCTGTATATACACAGATGACCTTTCGTGCATCCAACAGGAATCAAGGTCTAAGAGCCTATAACTCGTATGTACATTTCTACCTATTCACAGGCTATGAAAGAACAATGTGCAACCCAATCTGAATGAAGTTCCCCAACTGAAGCATCCATCTTCAAGAGAAAACAAGGCACTATCTTTTGCTCTAAGCTGGTGTTAGCAGAATGCTGCAGGCTATCTAGAACTGCTCCAGCCTGTCTGCACGCCATTCTCCACAACCAAGACATCAACATCATGCTTTGCCATGATAATGTTGCCAGCAAGGTCCTTCCGTAATCGCTCGACGCTTTGCGCTGTGATGATTCTGCAGGTGCTCCAGTCATCTGCTTCCATGTCGACTCCCAGGTATGTGAAATGGTCCTGAATGCTCAGGCTCAATATGGAGAGACACCTAGAGAAATAATCAATGCGAGAATGATAGAATTAGGAGCTAAATAGACACGCAGTTGAGCTGCAAGGAAGGTCTGAGCTGTAAAACCTGCAGCAGTTTGGGTCTTCCCCGCTGGCATCGCATATCTGTTCGGTTGTGTTGTCTTCAGAGTCATGGATCCAAACCTGAAATTTGAGTGGAAGTACATAGAGTTACTGTATGGCACTAAGCATAGCAGAGAGGTAAAGGCTGGGTCTGAGCTGGTATGCAAGAAATTTATGCCCAAGGTAATACCTCTCTTGGGAAGTGGTGGTACGTCAATTTGGAAAGAAAGGAAAATAAGGTGGCAAATGTGGCACAATATCATGTCCGTGTACCAGCCGAATTGTGTTTGGTACATATTTGGCAAAATAGGAGGCAAAAACAGCATTGCCAACACGAGGCTGTCCGAAGGTCATGAGTTGAACATTGTCGCTTCCAAGACTGATCTGTGGATGGGGTTTTAAGGAAACACATTAACAGCTTACATAATAACAAGTGTCAAAAATTAGTATGCTGGTTGCTAGGAATTTGATACAAGATTGCAATCTACGACCTACAAGGAATTAAGATTCTGGACATTGGATGTATTTGTGAAACCTGGGATCTTGAGTACTTACAGCAAGATCAAGTGCACAAAAGGAAGCCATGGCTCCTCCCATTGAGTGCCCTGTAACTATGACGTTGATATCACCATATGTCTTTCTTGCCTTGCGGACAGCACTTGTGATAGCAAGACGTAAAATTGTATTATTATACGAGGAGAAAAATCCACTGTGCACCTTTAACCAGAGCAGTAAAAAGCTTTTAGCAATAAGATGCATCCACCTTTTCCTTTTAAGAAAGTATGAACAGTATATTTGCAATAACCTTTGCATTTGGCATGTTTGGATAGCTTATGTCAAGCTGCCTCCATATCAAGTCCTCGATCCAATTCTGTACACTGAACAAGCAAACGCTAAACATACATCACACATGAATCAAGAAATCATGCAATCCCGTCAGTACCTGTTCTCTTGAGTCCCTCTTATTGCAACTATTATGGCATTTAGATTATGAGCTATACCGACAAATGCCTGTTACATTGCTCACCAATAGAATGGCAGGCAAAAGAAAGGCAATATCATGAAAAGCTCACTTGATAAGAAGTATCCCTATAACTATATCATGGAAATTCATGTTAACTTAATTCGAAATGTGATACAAACCTGCAAGCACTTCTCCACATCGACAATTAGAGACCTCATCTCGAAGTCCTATTTAAGAAGTACGTAAACATATTAAAACATTAGTAACTTTTACCCAACATACAAAAAAAGTTACAATAGAGAAAAAAAGTAAAATAGTTGTATAATCCGTTAAAAGAATAAATGAAAAATCCTAAAATCTGGATAGTTGAAGGGCTGCTGCACCCAATGCCCAATAATTATTAATCGTTAAGCGTGCATCCTTTAAGTTTGAACAGTTATAGTTTCAGGGAGGCAAATAAGCACCCTTGAAATAAATATGAATGGAAGAGAATGGTTTGAAGGTTTCTTACCTGAGTCAAGTCATTGCATCTCGAGCATGTCCATGTATAAAGAGCTGTTAAATCTGTCATATACACCTGGAGACAACAGAGGACCATTGGCTTAAGTTCATATGACACAAAAGGATGCAACTAAAAGCTATGCGATACCAAAGATAGTAGTTAGTTAATTATACTTGAGATTCAAGACAAAGATGAATTAAAGCTCCATTTAGAAAGCATGATGTGCATGTAATATAAAATAATGAGCATCAGTTTAACTTACAGCTGAAGCATATTCCACAAGGGTCTTAGCAAGTGTATGATCATAAATAAGGCTCTGATCGTGCTTCTCAACGAAGGGCTCTGTGATAATAAAAATTGTTGGTTTATTGTCATATTAAATGATGCAAGCTTGAACACAGATATTGAAGATAATTTTCAGATATAAGATGCACAGTAGATGGAGCAACATTTTTGCCAAGAAAGACCAATTTAACAAATGGAATGGAAATAGAATAAACAACTGCAGCACAGTTTGGGACAGCTTAGAATAGGTGATTAAGCCCATGTATATCCATAAATGAGGGGAAGTTATTTTGAGCTTCTTCACTAGTCTTAACCATATAGCAGAAGTGACTCTGACATGACCCTTCTTGGCTTAGTAAATTCTGGCAGCTTTAAGCACAAGCTTACTCTTCGAGCCAGTACTTTCTTCTGGTGTATACTCATGTGTAGTGTCAGTGTGTGCTAACTAAATGTTATTGGGGAAACTTAGCCAAACTAACATAGCTAAGAGTGTAAACAAGTTCGATAAATTAAAGTTCAATTGTAATACAATTATACAATACATCCTCGCTTTGATTATGTTGTATATATCATAGGATAAAGCACTGGAGTATGTACTAATACCAATAATGGTTGAGCTTGTACAGGCAACAGCCAAGCTAAAATGAAATACATGCTTCTACTTTGCCTATTCTTAAACTAACATGTACAAAATTAAAGAATCCACAGCTTTAATGAGATGAAGCATGTGAATCGCTGAAAATAATGCAATGCTATGATAGCCCAAAAACAATGTGGGGCATCATGAATATTAAGATAATCGCCCATGTGTTGCCCACGTCCTAGAAGAATCTTCAAAGAAAGTCAAGCCCAAAAGAATATAATCGTTCTTTCCTTCCTGCCATAGACTCGTAGTTTATCAACTCATTCTTCTTTCTACAACCTTTGCTATCTTGTGAGGGTCACCAACCACGCAACCAGAACTTCGTTGTATATTAACAAGGTACCAGGTAAGTTCCAACTACTACCAGCAACAAAATTTCCTTCTCATTGTACACAAAGATGATAGAGCATCTTCCAAATGTTTGGTCATACTTCCATATACTCCCCCAACCATAGCAACAAGTGCAGTCGATTAGTCCCACTTGTTGAACACCGTGCTCCTAACAAGCAATCAGAACTTCCCCCCATTTCTCTCTACATGGTTACACATTTCTAAGCGTCTGGGTATGCAATGATACTTGGTTTCTCCAATCACAGCAATCATTACGCACACAACAAACAGCTTTGATTTCTACTGATGAAGCTAACGGGGTCTTGGAACCCATTCGAGGCAAACTTAGAACACAGCAATCCGACAAGACAAGCATCAAAACTGCTGGGAATCGATCGAGGCAAATGAATCATAGAGAAGTACCTTTTCCATGACAGGTGGAGAGCAGCATGAGCGCCAGAGCAGCCACCACACCGACCCGCCTCCATCTCTCCATGATCCTGCAGGCACATCCAAACAAACTGCTATCACGAGACAACAAGCATGAAAGAACAGGAAGCAGCTTGAGGAGACGAGTACGGAAACCCTTGGTAGCTCCATCAAAATGCAGGGGAGAGAAAGGAAAGAAGAGGCCGCGGCGCCCAGAATCGAATTAGCTTCGATTTGCGGACCCATGAGCAAAGCAAGAGTTCGGAAGAAGAAGAGAAATTAGGGGAGGAGCTTGTTTCGTTACCTCAGCGCAGCGGCGGCTCGAAATGGGTAGGAAGAAAGAGAGAGGTTGGGCAAGATTGGACGGAGCTGGAGCTGGAGGGGGGGCAGGACACACGGCTGGCGGTCGCTGAGCTGTATTAATGCGGCGCGGAAGGGAAGATGGGAGACGCCGTCGGAGTCGCTCTCTGGGGGCCGCGAGAAGAGAAGAGGATATGCTCCGGCGGTCCGTCCGGCCCCTTCCTCTCTGATGCTGATCCTCCGGTTATTATTCCGGTGATGGTAGTACGGTGCCGTAGGCCCCAGAACGAAATCTCTTTTGTGCGGACTAGTAGTATCATGCCGAGGAATCCAGCATCTTTCAGTTCTCCACGCGATGATTACATCGACAGCGACCTCTTTGTTGCGTTCGGGTGGAAGATGAACGCAGTAATCTTTTTTTGTTAGCGAAAGAGAAAGTTTATATGGTACTGTAGAAGCACAACGCAGAGGATTGGAGGTCGTTGGAGTTGGAGGGGAACCGGCCGGGGACAGCGGCGGAAGGGCACGTGGTGTGGGCGTCGGTCTCCTGCAGGCCCATGTGATGACCGTGCATACAAAGATCCCCGGCGGCGAGTGCGGGCGACCGTGGGAGGATTAGGATTAGAGTAGAAGACTGGGATCTCTCGGGAAGCTCGTGCCGTGCAGATTTGACCATGCGGATGCGGTGGGCGGATGCTGCCCGCGAGAGAGTGTTTGTACCGCTGCATTTCTCCACGTCTCCGGCTCTCAGCCTCTCTCTCTCGGAAAACCCTATTCTACTCTCATAGCGTCGGTTATCGGGATAACGCGTACCCGCCCAGCGGTGGTTCGAGTAAACGGGCCGGCCCAGTTACGTTGCCCTGCACCGGTTTTGTGAAGCTTACGGAACTATCCGACGATGGCAATGGTACCCGCGTACCCTGTAAAAACCAGGGTTTGATACTACGAAATACTCATGGGTATATAAATAGGGAAATCTTGTGCTAATCGAGCAGAGCTGGTACGGATATGGGATTGCATAACTCATATCCGCGTGCCCTTGTACCCATATAAATTCTGTCAACTGGGGCTTATTCTAATTAAATCTAACCTAATTTTCTAATTCCGCATAGGCACTAGGCAGGTCAACTCGAGGAGAGCCACAATCGATCGAGATGGTATACGTACAAGCTTCAACTCCGTCCCATAATCCGGTGATCTAAAGGAGTAAATGACGCTAGCTTAAATCCCTATTAGGTAATCGCTGCCTGCCATACACAGATACGCTGCGTTGTTGCTACGCGTCTCTTCATACGAGGATTGAGTTTATGAATTTAATAGTGTAGACTACATGTTGTTGTTTATAACTATGTATTGTCACATTATCTCAGTTTTTTTTTTGGCTCAATTGATATTTGTTCAAAATGCGGGTATTTTTATCCGCGGGTATCCCTTTACCCTGTCGGGTGAAGGGTATGGGAAAAACTTGTACCCGCTTACGGGTATGGGTACGGGTGATGGGCAAACTTGGGAGGCACGGGTAAGGGTATGGGATGGCTCCACCCGCACCCATACCCTGCGGGTGCCATCCCTAATCCGACTGGTTTTTTTTTTTTGTCTTTTTTCGTTTCGGTTTTCCTTTTGTTTTTCTTTTTTCTTTTTTCCTTTCATTTTTGTTTGTTTCTGTTTCTGTTTCCTTTTCTTTTTTCGTACTTTTGCAAAAATGAATATTTTTCAAATCTGAACAATTTTTTTAAAAATGAACAATTTTCAAAATATAAACCTTTTTTAGAAATGAATATTTTCAAATATGGATATATTTAAATTTCGGACATTTTCTAAAATGAAGAATTTTCAAATATGAACAATTTTTCAAAAATTTATTTTCGGTTCACCGGTATTTTTGGTTCACTACTAGTTTTGGTTCATACGAATTTTAATTTCTTTTTGGTTCATTATTATTTTTGGTTCGCCGGTATTTCTTGTTCACTATTATTTTCGGTTCATCCGAATTTTAGTTTCTGTTCACTATTATTTTTTTGTTCACAATTATTTTTGGTTCACCTGAATTTTATTTCACTATTATTTTCGGTTCACCCGAATTTTGGTTCCTTTTCAGTTGACTATTATTTTCAGTTCACCAATAGTTTTGGTTTACTATTATTTCAGTTCATCCAAATTTTAGTTTCTTTTTGTTTCATTATTATTTTTGGTTTGCCGCTATTTTTGGTTCACTATTATTTTCGGTTCACCATAATTTTTTAGTCACCCAAATTTTGATTCCTTTTCGGTTCATAATTTTTTCCGGTTCACAATTATTTTTCGCTCGACCAGATTTAAGTTTTTTTAAATATTCATTTTTTAGTGGTTCCGATTTTGGATAATGGTTCATCTTTTTTTAAAATATTTTTTCTAAAATTCGTTTTTAAAATGTTTCACATTAAAAAAAATCAATGAATAATTTTCAAAATCTGAACCATTTTCTAGAAATGAATATTTTCAAATATGAATATATTTAAATTTCAGACATTTTCTAAAATGAAGAATTTTCAAATATGAATCATTTTTTATATGAATTTTTTTCAAAAATCTTTTTTCGGCTCACCAGTATTTTTGGTTCACTATTATTTTTTTATTCATCCGAATGTTAAATTCTGTTCATTATTATTTTTGGTTCGTCGGTATTTTTTGTTCACTATTATTTTCGGTTCATCTGAATTTTAGTTTCTGTTCACTATTATTTTTGGTTCACATGCATTTTTGTTCACTATTATTTTCGGTTGACCCGAATTTTCTTTCACTATTATTTTCAGTTCACCCGAATTTTGGTTCCCTTTCGGTTGACTATTATTTTCAGTTCACCAATAGTTTTGGTTTACTATTATTTCGGTTCATCCGAATTTTAGTTTATTTTTGGTTCATTATTATTTTTGGTTTGCCTCTATTTTTGTTTCACTATTATTTCCGGTTCATCCAAATTTTTGGTTCACCATAATTTTTTGTTCACCCGAATTTTGGTTCCTTTTTGGTTCATAATTTTTTTTGGTTCACAGTTATTTTTCGTTCGACCGGATTTAAGTTTTTGAAAATATTCTTTTTTAATGGTTCCGATCTTGTAAAATGGTTCATCTTTTTTTAAAATAATTTTTTGAAAAATATTCGTTTTTTAAAATGTTCAGATTAAAAAAAATTAATTTGGAAAATATCAAAACAGGGGCCTGGTGCTCAAAAGTTAAATCAAAGCAGGATTCAATCTGGCTAAAACCAATTTTTTTAGTGAAACTCTTGCTAAAACAACTGATATGTTCTGGACGGAGATCCACAATATACACACCCATTAAGCTATCATCGGTGATCAGAGTTGTGGACAGGCGCCCCTTTTTGTACCGTGCTAGGCTGCTAGCTCAACAGCAGACGCGATGCAGTAAACATATAACATGGGCCAGGCCCATTAAGAAGCGCGTACACTCGGTGGTACGCGTCCGGCCGCGAATCAACGCAACGAGCGCTGAATAGGAGCTCCCCTCTCTCTCTCTCTGCCTCCTCCTGTCGATACGTGGTGTGGTGTACCGTAGGCCCAGCCCAGCGCAGGAGAAGGGCGGGGGAAACTGACGGGCCTGAGTTCGAATGGGCTGTTGTTTGGTCGACTTTACTTGTCAGGGAATGTGCACTTGATAGCAACCTGATGGCCTTTTCTTTTCCAGCCCTTTCCCTTTTTTTAGATGCGCTATAACTTTAACCCTGTTCCCTTGGGCAATCCACTTCGTCTCGCGGCGCGGATTCTCTGACTTTAATACAGCAAGTCAGAGACTAACTTTGCCACAGGATAAACAATCGAAGGCTGAGATGTAGGATGAGCACTGTTCCGAACATTGTTCATGGAACACACTGTTTGAAATCACTGTACTGAGTACTATTTGTGGCTGCTCAAGCGTTCAATCTGAACTGTTGATTTTTAATCGAACGGCTGAAACTGGGACAAAGTCAGAGGGACTGTACACCTCTAACTTTAATACAGCAAGTCAGAGAATCTGAGCCGTTCGTCTCGCGGGGCTAGATAGTGAAAGTTATATTTTAAACTGTTTTCGCTAAAAAAACATATTTTAAGCTGTACAAATAAATTTGATTCTACGTTCAGATATTTTATATTCCTACAGAAATTTACGTGGGAAAAAGATATTTTTAAAACCTTATGTAAAAAAGACAAAAAAAAAATCTCTTGAAAAGTCATTTAGAAGCACTGAAATTTGCGCCTTTAAAGGGATGGCCCTAGGCGTAATGGCGGGTTAGTTCTTAGGCTGTGGACTACCTTTCCTCATGCATGACGGTTATGACGTCCTCAAAATGCTTTGGCACATGTACTGGTATCTCGCCCTCTGGGAATCAACTTGATTCGTCTTGTTGTCTGTTGTGGCTAAACATGGAGAACATTTTGATTAACGGGTATCAATGGTTTGGTTTCTTTCTCTAGGTTTAATTCATTCGGATTATTATTTCTCAGTCCATCCCCCTAATAGTTGCTAGATGTAGTCGAGAACCGGTTCTCCGAATTGGTTTGTCGCGTCCGAGGCTCCAAGCGGTGGAGGAGTCCTACAAGGCGAGGAGGACAAGCGGCCACCGGAATCGAAATTCGCCGGAGGCAATGGATCATTTCCTGGTGTGTTGACGTACGTGAAACTAGCTACTTCCTCCTTCCTGAATTAGTTGACACATATCTATTTAGATACAAATGCATCATACACACTTAAATACATTTATATATATGTACTTATACAAATCTATGTCAACTAATTCGGGACCGAGGGAGTAGCTAGGAATCCAACAAGCTGCATGCTTAGAGCAACTCCAGCCCTTGGCCCTCCCAGCAGGGGCGGAGCTAGGTGCAGTGAGTGGGGTCAAATGACCCCAATGACCTTTGTAATTTCCTTGGTAATTGAGTAATGAATGTAGTAAATTAATAAAATATGACACCGGTGACATGAAGATGACCCCAATGCTCTTTTAAGCTGGCTTCGCCCCTGCCTCCCAGGGTATCCGGTGATGGCCTTTTGGCCCTTCCGCCGGCGCTCCCCAAGCCTTGGGGAGGCCACGGTTCCCAGTCGCCCCCCAAGACGTTTTTTTTTTCGAATCAACATCTTCCCTCTATAAATCGGCGATCAAGTTCGGTGATCCAGCCACAAAGTTTGGTGACAACAAAACACAAGTTCGGCGATCAAAAGCGGCCACAAATCGGCCGTCGAACTCAAACAGCCGGCTCGTCGTCGTCCACTTGCACCACGATAGGGACGGTGATGCCGGCGTTGCGACGGAGCTCGGAGACGATTTCGTGGTAGAGCTTTCCGTTGGCGGAGTCGGCGTCGGTGTCAGGGTCACCGTCGGGGTCGGAGTCGGACTCGGTGTCGGCGCTGGTATCTCATTCAGGATGAGGTCGCGGTGGCCCATGTACCACGCCTTCACCTTGTCGTCCATCGACGCTTGGCTGCCGCTCATTAGGAACGCCAGATTCGTGTTCCTCTTCTTGGCCGCGACGTTGGTCTTGAGGAGCTCAATCTTCACGTCATGTTTCTCCATCATCTGCGACCATCTCGCCTCGCTCTTCTCCTCCCTCTGGACGGCGTGAGTCTTGGCGTTGACGATGCACTTCTCGATCGACGTGTGTAGCCTTTATGTCGCTGGTGCACTCGCCTTCGCTGCCTTCGCTTTTTTGTTTCCTTCCGGACATCCATCCGAGGCTACCGTTCCCGGTGCGTCGGGGTTTTAGGGTTCTTTCCCCTTGCCGAGGTTCAGGCGAACCTCCGCCCACTTCTCGCACTTCTCGATCCTGGTGAACACATGGAGGTACTTGAATTCGGCGTCTTTGTTGTCCTGCTGGTACATCTCGAACATCCGGACCATCTGCCGGCGTGCAACAAAGAAAAAAATGCCAGCCGAAGACGAGCGAACAATCCATGGGCGGCCGAAACGGGGTTACCTGACGCTCGACGTCGGCGCCGCTCTCCGGGCGACGCTCGACCTCCTCGACGATCCCGTGCCATTTGCTGCAGGACGCCTGGATGATCCCCCAATGGTTCGCATTCGCTTTCTCGCCGCGCTCCATGTAGATTGTCTAGAACTCGGAGTCGCAAAGCTTGCGCTCGTCGAACGTCCTCTTGACCCTCTTCCAATAGTTGTCCGAATTCTGATTCGGGCCGGTAATTGGGTCAATGCTCACAATCTTCCAGGCTTCGGTCAGGCACTCGTCTTCTTTGGAGGTCCACTTGAGGCGAGGTTCAGCTTTGTCGGCGGCCGCCTTCTTCTTCTTCTTGTTCTTCCCCTTGTCCGCGGAGACAGGTTGTTCTTCTTCCTCGTCGAAGTCGCCGTATTCTTCCTCCCCGCCGAACTCATCCCCGGCGAACTCTTCTTCAACCTCATCCTCTCCCCACGGGTATGACGTCGCCGCCGCTGAACCGGTTGCGATGATGTCGTCCATGAAGGCTTCGTGCGAGTCATCACCGGGCATTTGGCCGAACACGTTGCGAACGCCGCCGCTGAACTCGAGCGGATTCACCGGAGGGGGGAACAGAGGGCCGCGATGGTGCATGGCCGGCTTGCTTGCGCACGCAGACGAGCCCCCGTATGGAAGGCTTGTTCCGGCGCAGAATGCGGAAGGGCCACGCGGGAAGGCGATGTTGGGGTTGAATCCGCCATGCTGGTCGCCGTCTCCATAGTTGGGCGAGCCCCTCCAGTGGGGTGTGGCCGGCGACGCCGGTGAGAAGGTGGAGGGTGACGGCGAGAAGGCCAACGGCGATGGCGACACCATACTTGCTTGGCTTCCTTGGGTTCCCCACGCGTCGGGCGACAAATAGAGGTCGTGCGGTGCAAATAGAGGCGACGGCGCAGGAAAGCACGGTTTCCCCCGCTCGGCCGCCGCCGAGGCCGCCGCTGCCACCAGGTTCGACACCACTCGTCATGCCTCCTTTGCCTCCTCCGCCTCCTTGGCCTTCTTTCTCTCGCCCCTTCCCTTGCGGTCGGCGGTGACCGTCTTTCTTTGCTCGACTTCCTCCATCCACTCGGTGTTGCTCACGCCCACCGGCCACCCCCTCCCCCTCCCGACGGCCGCCCCCGTCCTCTTCGCCGCCGGTGGTTCTTCGCCGGTATCTCGTGGGTTGTTGAATTTCTTCAGCGCCATTTGGAGGTGGTTCTGGCGCGCACGGCGAGAACTGGCGGGAGGTACGGGATGGAGAAGGAGGAATGGAGGGAGCCGAAAAAACACGGCGGTAATCAGTGTTGTCTCGCCGACAGGGCTAGCCCGCGTGGCTTTTCCCTTATGCCAGCGCCCTCAGGCCGAACCCAGCCGGTGGGTTTGGCATGGGAACGCCGGATAACTTTTGGGCCAAATCCGGCGAAAAACGAGACCCTTGGGGGCGACTGTGAGGAAAATCGCATGCCGGCGTAAAAAAAGTGGCCCATGGGGGCTCTTGCGGGACGGCTGGAGTTGCTCTTAGCTACTACATGTGCTCTCTGCAAGTTCATCGGCTCGGAAGTAATCGAGTAGCCTATATGTGCACGTGCTGCCGGATAGTACATGGCGGCTTGACGCGGCGTGCCAGGCCCCATGTCACCAGGCATTGCATCAACACTTTGTCCTTCTTGCCTGGCTATGTGGGTTTAAGAGCAACTCCAACAACCGCGCTAAAAATGCTATGCAGCGCGCGCGGCGAATCTCCTCCGGCGGAAGCGGTAAAAGTGGCGCGTGAAAATACAGCGCCAAAAACATCCCCAACAGGCGCGCAAAAATGCAGCGCGCGGGCGTCGGCGCAAACAACATTCCACGGCCTACAACACATCAACAAGATCAAACAAACCAAAATAAATACAACAACAAATGGCTCTTAACAATCTTACATGAACAACCACATTGAAAAGACGAGGGTTCTACCTTGTTGTCAATTGATCGAGCAGTTGGCGAGCGGTGGCAGCCGACGGTGGTGGTGGCGGTGGAGGCTGACGGATAGCTTACGTTGGCGCCTGCCGGGGAGCTGGCGGTGGCGCCCGCGCACGCGTCGCTGCAGGAGGCCGCATGGGGCGCTGGCGCTGAGCCACCTTCTTGGCCGGCTTTGGCCCGGCGGCCGCTGCGGCCGCGGCCCGCTTGGCGCCCGCGCCCCTTCCTTTCGGCGCAGCCACTGGCGGAGGCGGGGCGGTGCCGGTCGCTGTCAGGCGCGACGGGATGAAGAGGCGTTTTGGTGCCCGGGAGCATATGCTCCCGGTATTTTGGACAAAATTTAAAAACTCAAAAACTTTTCCAAAAATCACAAAAAAAATCATGCATGTACCTGAGTATGCTACGCACCACCGTGACAAATTTCGCACCGAAATGACATCATATGCTCCCTGGGAAAAAAAGACAAATTTCTGACAGTAAATGAGATCCGAAAGCGCGGCTGTTGGAGTTGCTCTAACAGTATACTCAGGGCAACCACAGTGGCACAGTGTACTGCGCTGCGCGCGGTAGACTTTTCTGCACCGCACGGATGCGTGCACTGCGCGGCGGCAGGAAGCGGAGCGGAGCTGGTGGGTGGGCTTCGTCGTCCAGTCACCGAACAAGCGACGCCACGGCGGCGTGACGCGAGCGCATCCGTCGTGTGCCGGCCTCGCGCGAGGATGACGAACCCAAGCTGACGTACGTGGCCTTCCCATACGTGGACGCGACCGGCGCCGACCGAGGAGGAGGCCGACGTAGCAGCCACTTGTCTGCATGCATGCTCATGCATCCGTGTGACGTCCAGTTTTGGAAAGATTACGCAATCGACTGACCGCACGGAAACGCTCGCGCACGGGACCCCCCTGCCTAGCTATCGGTAGCTTCGATCCATCGATATGATGCATTGTTGTACTGACGCAGGCTGCTGTGAGGAGCAGGTTAAGGTTACTTGGGGGTGAGGGGGCTGCTAACTGCTTGCTCATGATCAATCGTGCACCACGTATTTGTAGCTGGAGTTGTAAACTCCCAATTATATGTACTCTAGCTCCCCGTTCCTAAATACTCCTTACATGATACATATAAATTATTAAATGAAAACATAGTACTACTTTCTAAGTTTTACCAAATATGTAGAATGGAATATCTACAATATTGAATAAATAAGTTATAAAAATATGTCTTATGGAGTATTGAATTCCACATTTTATCCCACATTTATGCATTTTTTCTGACACTAATTACACCAATCCAATGTAAAATCGTCTAGATTACTCATTTTAAAACCTTTGTAATCTCTTTTTTTTTCCGATAAATGCACATTAGTAATGGTGTGAGGTGATGTTTAAGACGCGGAAATACCAAGACAACGACAAGGAACTGAACATAGGGTGAAGAGAAGGCAATACATTATCATCGATGACAAACTCCGATCTTTGCATATTTGTGACGCACCACATAGGCATAGCATTTCGGTCTATTCTAACGAATTAAACAAAATGTCAAAATGGGGTAAAACCGTGTTCAAAATTTAACTTGAGATCTATGTGTCATGGATTTGAGGACGCAGTGAGTATTCCTCAGCCCCTTTATGTTTAACTTTTAGGAAATGTGTATACCATGCAGATGTTATATCGAAAGTTACCTCACCACAGAAGAACGATTCCTTCCCCGTTGGAATCTGGAAATATATACCACCGCATAACACGGGATTTATGTTCATCTCTAGAGTTAGTTCGTATACATACACAAAATATATAAATATATTTTATCTTATCATAACGATATTATGTATCATCTCGATAGCCAGTGCAATTAACATTGTGTACTATGTGTCGGCACAGTGGAAACCAGGGTACCACGGGCCGGCCTGCCAGGGCCCACGACATTCTTCAGAAGATTTCGCTAAGGACCAGGCTCTCCAAGCCTGGCGAGCCTCGCGAGGGTTTTTCCCTCGCGAGAGACCTCTCCTCCTCGCCAAGGGTTTTTCCCTCGGCGAGGGACCTCTCCTCGAGAGGGCATCTCGGATGCCACCTGCAAATTCTGCTAAGGACCAAGCCGAAAGGCTCGGCGAGGCCTTTTGCCTCGCCAGGCTTCTTTCCTCTCGGAGCTAGCTCTGCCTCCGCGGCAGAGCGCATATGGGCTCTGCACCCTTCACAGAGTGACGACCGCGCCAGCGCGCGGTGACAGCAGCGCCACAGTTGCCATTCTTATGTATAAAGGAGTCAACAAAGCCACACCAAGCAAAGCGGACAACGAGACTTGCCACTTTGGTGATAAGGGAACCATCTGCAGCTACGCTCCAAGGGCGACGTCACCGTGGGACACCTCCCACCTCAGCGGCGCCAGCCCACCGTCCTGGCTGGACGGTGGCTTTTCCAGCTTTGGTGACGCTGCCCCCTGCCGTGGACCGCGTCCATGCACTTTACCTTTACGTTGGACTCTACCTTTATTGTGCACCGCACCTCCTCCTTCGTCGCCATGTGGTAGCCCTTCCTGCCCAGACATTTGGGGGGAAGAGGCCCAAGACGCCTATAAAAGGAGGGGGAGCGTGTTCGGGCAGAGGGTTCACATTCTTCTCCGGTTCTAGGGTTAGCCATTGTAGCCACCTCGAGCTCGCCAAGCTCGCCCTGTACTGGAACCTCTCCAAGCAAGTGCAATACAACTAGAAGCAGGACGTAGGGGTTTTACCTCATCTAGAGGGCCCTGAACCTGGGTAATTCCGTGTGTTCCTCTCTGCAGTGCTTCCCCCCAGCGAGTTCGACAAGCACCATCGCCGAGGCACGTTGAGGGTTGTTTGATTCCGTGTTCAGCCCCTTACGCAATCCTTCGTGAGACACACCCAGTTCCTGGGACAGTTCTCCGACATTTGGCGCGCCAGGTAGGGGGCTGAGGCGCATCTTCAACCTCGACACCGCCATGGCCGGCTCTCGCGCCGAACGTCTCGCTCGCCGGACGGCCAGCGCCGCCACCGCTCCCGCTGGAAACCCACGCGGCCGCCCGCGCGGAAGTGCTGCTCCGGAGCGCCACGTCGACCCCGAGCCCCGCGTCGAGCACCCGGAGGACGACGACATCGACCACGCTGAGGACGACCTCGGCGAAGAGGAGGCCTCCTCCCTGCACCCGTCGCGGGACCGTGCTGCCTCCTCGCTGGGCCGCCCTGCGCCCAGCCCGGCGACTGCGCTTCTCATGGCGCAGGAGCTGCTGCAGTACCGTCCCACGCCGGAGGCCCAGGAGGCCTGGCTCAACCGCCTCTCCGAGCTCGTCGGCGCCGCTCGCGTTGCCGCTCCCGCGCCGTCCCGTTCGCTGGTTCTCTCTGCTCGCGCAGGGGACGTGGCGCACGGCGCGCCGCATGCTCCTCCACTTCCTCCTCGTCACCCGCGCCTGCTCCAGCTCCACCAGCTCCACCGCAAACTGCTCCTGCCGGGGCTCCTCCTCGCGACAACCGCGCTGCATCGCACGCGTCGTCGCCGCACGACTGCCAAATCGTGCAGCGAGCCCCGGAGGACGCACGCGTGAGCATCGAGCGCAACCAGGATCGCCACAACCGCGCCGTCCATGACGTCGCCGCCGCAGGGCGCCACCTCCGCGCCACCCTCGCCAACGGCACGGTCACCTATGGCGCGACGGCCGCGTTCACCCGCAGCCTCCGTCGCGTCGTCTGGCCGGTCAAGTTCCGGCCGGATCTTCCTCCGCGCTACGACGGCAAGAACAACCCCCTGGAGTTTCTGCAGCTCTACACCTTGGCCATCCAGGCCGCCGGGGGCGACGACAAGGTCATGGCGAACTGGTTCCCCATGGCCCTCAAGGACTCCGCGTCCTCGTGGCTCACCAACCTCCCCGCCGAGTCCATCAACACCTGGGAGGACCTCTGCCGGTGCTTCGTCGCCAACTTCAAGGGCACGTACGAGCGCGGCCTCACGTACAACGATCTCCGCGCCGTGCGCCAGAAGCCTGGCGAGACCCTCCGCAAGTACATCCAGCGCTTCAGCCAAGTGCGCAACAAGATCCCCAACGCCACCGACGCGCAGGTCATTTCGGCCTTCCAGGCTGGGGTCACGGATGTGCGGATGCTCGAGAAGCTTGGCATCCACGACAACATCACCACCGTCGTCAAGCTTTTCGACTTGGCGGACAAGTGCGCCAAGGCTGAGGAGGGCCGCTTGTTTGTTAAGAAGGAGCCAGGGGACCCCGCCAAGGAGTCCAAGAAGAAGAAGAAATCCACCGAGAAGCGCAAGACCACTGCGGTCCTCGCGGCTGAGCCTGACGCCAAGCAGCCTCGCGCTGCCACTCCAGCCGCAGGACCCGGGAAGAAAGATGATCGTCCCTTCTGCATCTACCACAACAGGCATTCCCACGCCACCGAGGACTGCTACGACCTCAAGAGGCTTCGCGATGCTCGCGAGGCTAACGAGCGGCAGCAGGGCCGCGGAGGCTGCGGCGGCGGCCGCGGCGGCCGCGGGGGGCGACGCTGGAACAACAACAACTAAAACGACAACTACCAGCAGAACCCCCAGGCCAACGCCGCCCAACCCATGAATGACAACCTGCCTGCCGAGACTGATGAGGGCTACTAGGTGCCTCGCGGGGCCGCTTGCATCCTCAGCGGGGCTCAGGCCCCCAGCTCCAACCGCCACTTCAAACAATTCGCTCGCGAGGTCGCGGCAGCCCTTCCCGGGGTTGAGGCCTCCAGGCCCCTCAAGTGGTCCCAGTGCCCCATCACTTTCGACTCCAGCGACCACCCCAAGTCCACCTCAACTGTTGGCACCATCCCGCTGGTCTGCACTCCCACCATCAACAACATTGCCGTCTCTAAGACGCTCATCGATGGGGGTGCAGGCCTCAACGTCATCTCTGTCGAGACATTCGAGAAGCTGCAGGTGCCCTACGAGCGGCTCATGCTCACCAGGCCCTTCTCGGGGTGACAGAGGGTCTCACCACCCCTTTGGGGCAGGTGAGGCTCGCCGTCACTTTCGGCACCCAGGCCAACTACCGCACCGAGCTGATCGATTTCGACGTCGCGCACATCGGCCTGCCCTACAACGCCATCCTCGGCTACCCCGCCCTCGCCAAGTTCATGGCGGTGACCCACCACGCCTACAACCTCGTCAAGCTCCCTGGCTCGGGTGGCACCATCGTCATCCGCGGCGTGGTCTCGGACGCCCTGTACGCTGCGCAAGCGGCCTACAAGGCTGCCGCGGTGGCGTCACCCGCTGACGAGGATGAGGAGCCCCTCCCGAGGCCCCCCGCGAAGAAGAAGCAGCTGTTCTCTCAGGAGAAGGCCGCGACAAAGCAAGTGCCTCTTGAGGCAAACGGCTCGGGGGCTAGCGTCACCATCGGCGCCAACCTGCCTCCCAAATAGGAAAGCGCGCTCGTCGCCTTCCTCAGGGCAAACTCTGACATGTTCGCATGGACACCGTCAGATATGTCTGGAGTACCGAGGGAGGTGATCGAGCACCACTTAGCCGTGTGTCCAAACGCACGCCCCGTGAAGCAAAAGGCGCGGCGCCAGGCGCCAGAGAAGCAAGATTTCATCGTCAAGGAAGTAGAGAAACTGAAGAAGGCCAGCATCATCAAGGAAGTGGTCCATCCCACTTGGCTCGCCAACGGTGTGGTCGTACCCAAACACACCGGAGGAAGCCGCCTCTGCATCGACTTCACCGACCTCAACAAGGCCTGCCCCAAGGACCCCTATCCCCTCCCGAGGATCGACCAGATCGTGGACTCCACCGCCGGCTGCGCACTCCTCTGTTTTCTGGATGCCTTCTCTGGCTCCACCAGATCAAGATGGCGAAGGAGGACGAGAAGAAGACAGCATTTCTCACCCCTTGTGGTGTGTTTTGCTACGTCTGCATGCCCTTCGGCCTGAAGAACGCCGGCGCCACTTTCCAGCGCCTCATGAGGATCGCCTTGGGGGCTCAAATGGGGAAGAATGCAGAGGCCTACGTCGACGACATCGTGGTCAAGACTCGCGAAGAAAACACGCTCATCCAGGACCTCGAGGAGACCTTTGCCAACCTGCGCAAAGTGAACATCAAGCTGAACCCCGCCAAGTGCGTCTTCGGGGTCCCTTCAGGCAAGCTCCTCGGGTTCCTGGTGTCTCATCGCGGCATTGAAGCAAACCCTGACAAGATCAAGGCCATAGAAGAGATGCAGCCTCCTCGTCGCCTCAAGGACATGCAACGCCTAGCGGGATGTATGGCCAGCCTTGGCCGTTTCATCTCCAAGTTCGGCGAGAGGGCGCTGCCATTTTTCAAGATCATGAAGAGGTCCGGTCCTTTCAAGTGGACCCCTGAAGCAGCAAAGGCCTTTGAGGACCTGAAGAAATACCTGGCGAGCCCACCCATCATGGTTGCCCCACGCCCTCGCGAGCCTCTGAAGCTGTATCTTGCAGCCACTCCTCAGACGACAAGCGTGGTCTTGGTGGCTGAAAGGGAAGGGCCAGTCCTCGCCAAGCAGAACTCCGCCTCGCCAAGCCCAGAACCACCCGACAAGGAAGCACCCTCGTCAAGCCTCCAGCCTCCTGCCGAGCCTCCACAAGCAGGACCTCAAGAAAACCTCGACAAGGACTCCACCGAGCCTCGAGAGGAGCCAGCCGCTGCCACGCCAACGACTACCCTCGTCGAGCATCCCGTGTACTTCGTCAGCACAGTGCTGCGGGACGCTCGCGAGCGCTACCCCATGCAGCAAAAGCTCCTCTTCTCGCTCCTCAGCGCCTCCAGGAAGTTGCGCCACTACTTCCAGGGCCACCCCATCAAGGTGGTCACCTCATACCCCCTGGAGCAAGTCCTGCGCAACCCAAACGCAACAGATCGCGTCGCAGGCTGGGGCATCGAGCTACAACCTTTCGAGCTGGAGTTTGACACCACCAGGGTCATCAAGGGCAGGGCGCTGGCTGATTTCATGGCCGAATGGACGGACACGCGTGAAGAAGAGCCTCAAGAGGAGGAAGCCGCAGCCTCAGGAGGGACGGAACCAGGCCACTGGACCATGCACTTCGACGGCGCCTTCGCGGCCCGGAGTGCAGGGGCTGGTGCTGTCCTCACCTCACCGACAGGCGACAAGCTCTACTACGCCGTCCAGCTGTGCTTCAAGGACAACGACAAGGTCTCCAACAACATTGCTGAATATGAAGGCCTCCTCGCCGGGCTCAGAGCCGCCATTGCCCTCGGCATCAAGCGCATCCTCATCAAGGGCGACTCTCAGCTCCTCGTCAACTTCTCCAACAAAAGCTACACGCCTAAGGACACCTACATGGTGGCCTACCTTGAAGAGGTACGCAAACTCGAGAAGCACTTCAGGGGCATGGAGCTCAAGCACATCCCACGAGGAGAGAACCAAGAGGCAGATGAACTCGCCAGGCGAGCAGCAAGAAGGGAAGCACAGAAGCCTGGAGTGTTCGAGGAAAGACTCGCCAAGTCCTCCGTCAAGCAACCAGCTGTCAACATGAGCATCGATGAGGAGCTCCCACCAGCCCCATCAAGTGGAGCACCAAACTGCGGGCTGCCCTCAGGCGATCGCTTGCTGATGACCTTGGTACGACAAGACACTGGTTGGATCGACGAGATCAAGAACTACCTGCAAAATCGAGTCCTTCCCGAAGAAGACGCTGAAGCCGAAAGGGTTGCTCGCCAGGCCAAGTCTTACTGCCTCCACGACGTAGACCTGTACCGTAAGCGCCCCAATGGGGTTGCCTTGCGGTGCGTCCCTGCCGAGGAAGGCCGCCAGCTCATCAACGACATCCACAGCGGAGAGTGCGGCCACCATTCGTCCTCGCGCACCCTTGCAGGCAAGGTCTTCCGGAGTGGCTTCTACTGGCCTTCAGTGCTTCAAGATGCAGCCGCAATCGTTCAATCCTGCGACGCCTGCCAATTCCACGCCAAGCAGATCCACCAGCCCGCGCAAGGACTCCAAACCATCCCGCTCTCCTGGCCGTTCGCGGTCTGGGGGCTGGACCTCCTGGGACCCTTCCCGCGAGCGCTCGGGGGCTACCGCTACCTCTACGTCGCCATCGACAAATTCACCAAGTGGCCTGAGGTGGAACCCGTGCGCACCATACCGGCGAAGTCGGCGGTGAAATTCATAAGGAGCCTGGTCTGCCGCTTCGGCGTGCCCAACCGCATCATCACCGACAACGGCTCACAATTCATCAGCGGCGCCTTCAAGTCCTACTGCGGCAGCCTCGGCGCCCAAATCTGCTACGCCTCGGTGGCGCACCCACGAAGCAACGGGCAGGCTGAGCGAGCCAACGCCGAGGTGCTCAAGGGCCTCAAGACGAGAAGCTTCAACCGCCTCAAGGCCAGCGGCAAGCATTGGATCGATGAGCTCCCTTCGGTGCTCTGGTCCATCCGCACCACGCCAACAAAACCAACTGGTGAGACGTCGTTCTCCCTCGTCTATGGTGCTGAAGCCGTCCTCCCTAGCGAGATCACCCACGGCTCTCCGAGAGTCTTGGCCTTCAAGGAGGCTGAGCAGGACGAACTGCGCAACCACGACCTCCTGCTGCTTGAAGGGCTCCGCCGCAATGCGGCCCTGAGAGCGGCAAGGTACCAGCAAGACCTCCGTCGCTACCACAGCCGCCACATCCGCCCGCGCACTCTCGAAGCAGGAGACCTCGTCCTGAGGAGAATCCTCTCCAGGGCAGGCCTCCACAAGCTCTCGCCAATGTGGGAAGGACCCTACAGGGTCGTCCACATCGCCAGGCCTGGCTCCGCGCGGCTCGAGATGGAGGACGGCATCCCTGTCGCCAACCCCTGGAACATCCAGCACCTGTGCAAGTTCTACCCCTGATCGTCCTCGACGAGCAATTTTTTGCATCAAGGGAGAGCCTCGCGCCATCATCCTCCACGAGGAAAAACTTCGGGCTCCCCTCTCTACTATACGTTGCCGCGGGCTGTTCGAGAAGACTCCCAAGCCACCGCGCCTCGGCAAGGTGACTTCTTCAAGCACCATGCCTTGGCGAGGTGGATCCCCATGCCCAGCCATGGTGGACCGCAGGCTCTACAAGCCACCCCCGCATAGGGGCCCCCTCTGAGCTCTCTCTACACGCATCGCCTCGGGCACGTCCCCTCGAGAGTCTCAGCCACAGCATATGGAACCCCATGCCTGACATGGCGGATTTTGTATTTCTGGCCACGCCAGTGCAATGAACCTCTGTTTCAGGTCACTTTGAACCTTCGCGCTTCGCGCCAGCATATGTTGTTGCTTTGGTAAGCGTTTATGTTATTGCTGATTCATCCTTGCTCGTATGATCCCTCATGTGTATCTCGCGAGCGGGGGCTGGACATGGTGCCTGTGCCTCGGGAGCATCCTAGCAGCGCCTAAAACCCAAGGAGTCCGAGCTCTGAACTCACGGGTCAGCTTTCATGCATGTCAACTCCCAAGGAGCTCTGTACTCATGGACCGGCTCCCGTGCACGTCAACTCCCCAAGGACCTTGGTGCCTGTTCTCCTCGCGAGACACACATGAAGGAACCTACGAGCACGCATGAAGTCGTCTAGCTATGTATTGCTTGTGGTACGCCTATCTGTCAAAACGCAGGAAAACAGGTCCAAAGCAAGCGCCAGGGAACCAACACCCTCTCCAAGGCGAGGACACCTCATCAGGGAACCAACACCCCCTCCAAGGCAAAACGCCTCGTGAAGCTAAGTCCATACACTTGTTTGAAATCCCTTTTGCTGGTTTTCATCCCTCGAGCCTCTTTTCTCTCCTGCGCCTCATGGGCTGCTTGCACGTTAAAGGGGAGCCCCAAGCATCGCGACTTGGGAGCTCTTAGCTCATGAGGCCTCACGCACCCCCCGGCCTTGTGGAGCCCTGACTCTCGCATACCGAAGCGGCGGTGGTGTAGCGCTAAGAGAGGGTCCTAAGACGTAGAGCGAAAAAGACATGAAAGGGAAGACAAAAGCCTCACGAGGGATATTCACCAAGCAGACAAAGCTTAAAGCAAGTCTTTACAAAATCTATTACAAATGAAATGCTAAGATAATTCGTGCTCCTGCACGTCCAGATACAGGAAGGAGCTCAGGCCGTCGCGCCTCCTGAGGTGCCCGCTCCGTCCACGGCAGCCTCCGCCTCCTCCTCCAGGGCATCCTCCTTGTCGTCGCCTTCGTCTTCATCGACCACGACTTAGTCGAATTTCTTGGCGTACGCCTCGGCGGCTTTCCGCGCCCTGTCGCTGATGACGACCGGCGCCGTCACGGCCTCGAGGTCAAGCGAGGGCTGGAGCCTCGCGAGGTTGCTGAAGATGCGGCAGGTGGCGATGACGAGGAGATCGCGGCTCTCCTCCACGACGTGCTCGTCGAAGCCCTTCGCAGTCTCTTCAAGTTGTCCGAGGAATTGCTCTAAGAAGAACAAGTACGTGGCCTCGTCGTCGCTCCCTGCGGAAAAGGGGGGAACCTCGATCCTCAGGTCGTCCCCAACAGCGCGCGCACGGGCCACCAAGCCTTGGAGTATGAGCTGGCGTTGGCGCGTCATGGTCCGCCCATGCTCCGTGTTGCTCCGTGCCTCCTCCACAAGGTTCACAACCGGCCCTACCTGCTGGTGGAGCTCGCTCAAGTCCTTCTCCAAGGCGGCGGCCTTCCCCTCCGCGCGGGCTTGCGCCTCCTTGGCGCCCTGAAGGCGGGATGCCATCTGCTTCTCCCCCTTCTCGAGCTCCTGGATGCGGTCCTGGAGCTCCTTGCGCTTCGCCTTGAAGCGCTCCTCCTACTTCCTGGCCTTCTTGTCATAGTCCTTGGCGAGGTCCAGGCGGATGAGCTTGACCCTGTCGTCGGCCTCCTCCTTTATCTTCCTCTCCTTCGCCGCAAGCTTGTCGTTGGCCTTCACGAAACGCTCGGTGTAGGAGGCTTCATCCCTGGCCACCCGGCCCTCGCGAGCCTGCAGCTGCCCCTCGCGGGTGGCCTGGTCCGCCTCAAGCTGCTGGACCTGCTCTTCACGTCAGCGCAGCTCCTCCTCGCGGGGGGAGAGCGCCCCCTCGTGTTGCGTGAGCTCCGCTTCGCGCTGCACCAGCCGCTTCTCGCGGGTGTCCAGCCTCTCGAGGAGCTCCTTCAGGCTGGCCTCTACAACCTTGGAGTCAGCGACGAACTTCTGCTCCGCGGCCGCTATCTCCTGTTGCTTGGAGGCGGTCTCCGCCTCGATCGCCACCCTCGCGGCGTCCAGCTGCTCCATTGTCTCCGCCGCTTCCCGCTTCACGCTGTCGCGGGTCTCTGCGGCGAAGCGCATGGCCTCTTGGCGGGCTGCCAGGGTCGCCGCATCCTGCCGGCGGCAGCTCTCAACGCTCTCGCGGAGGAGGGCCCAGCCCTCGTCGAGCCTCGCCCGCTCTTCCGCCTGGGCGAGCTCCTCTTCAGCGAGCTGCGCCTCCAGCTCCTCAAACGTCCGCCGCGCCTTGCCGAGGACGGCTTGGCGACGAACCGCTCGGCGCTACGGCTCCCGCAGCGCCAAGGTCCCCGCATCGCTGCGGGGTGCAGAGATCTCGCCCCTTGGCGGGGCGCTAGAGGCACCCTGCCTCGGGCTCAAGGACGCCTCCGGTGCGGCCCGGGGGCTCGCAAGGACGCCTTCCTCACCTCCCGCCTCAAGGGTCCTCTGAGGCCTCGTGCGGGCGCCCTCCTCGCCCCCCGCGTCAGGAGCCCTCTGGGGGCTCGCGTGGGCGCTGGCGTCGCCTCCCGCGTCTGAAGCCCGCTGGGGGCTGGGCGCCCTCTTGCCCCCAGCTCCCGTGTCTGTGGGCTCCGGAGGCGCCTCCACCTCCTGCTCCTCGGGGGCGCTTCCCGCCCCTCTCGTGGTGGCCGCGTCCGCCACGGCCTCAGGGGCGTCGGCCCCTCTTGTGGGAGCCTCCTCCTCCTTCGGAGGTGGCTCCATGATGATCTCTTCATCCCCCCTCTCCTCCTCCGTCGCCTCCTGCTGTACGGGAGGAGTGGCGGCCCGAGCTGGCGGCGCCGTCGCCTCTTCAACCACCTCCTCCGCGCGGTGCTCACCCGCGGGTGGAAGGGTGGTTTGGACGGGCGGCGGCACCACCTCGACGATGTCGTCTTCCTCCTCCTCGCGGCGCTCGCCCGTGGGAGGAGCAGCCGCGTGCTGCGGCTCGTCCGCCACCGGCGGCGCTGTGGTGGCGTCAGCGGCCACCGGCGGCACTGCGGTGGCATCAGCGGCCTCCCCAAGCTTGCGGAGCCGCCGTTTCTTCGGTGCCGCAGGGTTCCTGAAGACAAACAAGCAGAAGATCCGTCAAGAGGATTCTCGGAAGCAAAATGCTAAAGGAAAAAGAAGAATCGAGGCTTACTCGTCGGCCATCCTCCACACCCTTTTCTTCGCCTTCGGAGGCTGGGGGCTGCTCACCCTGGCCTCCTCTTGAGGCCCTCCTGCATCCTCTCGGGGGGCGTCCCTCCCTGCCGAGGCGTTCCTGTCATGGAGAGCCTTGGTGCGGGGCTCGCGGTGTCCTCCCCTGCCGCCGCTCTCCTCCTCCTCCTCTACGATGCGTCGGGCGCGGGCCACGCGGAAGGCATCCTCGTCGCCGCTGGAGGAGATCTCCTGGAGGTCCTCGCTAGGCGGCATGTTCCTTGAGCCCGCGTCGCCTCCCGAGGGGTTGGCGCCTCTCGAGGCCTCGTCCTCGCCAGAATATTCGACCTCGTCTGGCTCCGGCGAGTCGCCCACCTGCTCCAGCTCCGCAGCCCACGGGTTGCTGCGGGACCCGATGAGCCTTGCAGGCCTGATGCCCCATTCGTCGAAGATGGGCAGGATTTCACGGGCTTCGCGCACGCTCTCCTCCACATAAGCGAACAGCGGCAGGGCATCGTCGTTGGCTGGGGACGGAACGGACGCCGTGGCGAAGAGGACCCTCATGATCTGCTCCAGCTCGTCCGAGGTGAAGTCATCTGCGCTGAGGCGCATCCTGTCCTCCTCGCCTGAGTACGTCCACATCGGCTCTGAGTGCCACTGGAGGGGAGAAATGCGGCGTGCGACGAAATCCCTCGCCACCATCTGGCCGGTGAGCCCGGCCTCGCGGAGCACCCGAATGCGCTCGTATACCGCCTCAAGCTTGGGGCCCTCGAAGTCGCCGCTCGCCCAGCGCGCCCACTTCGTCGGGGGCGCCACGGGTACCTCCAGGTGGCGGTTCGACGACTTGGTGCCGACGAAAAACCACTTCTGGCGGAAATCCTCCACCTTCTTCGTCACCTTGGTGATGGAGTTCTCACCAAGCCACGCGATGGGGATGTAGTCTTCGCTCCTGGCGGCGGCGATGCGGAAGGAGACGCATCCGAACCGCTCATTCGACGCGGTGCTCCGGAGGGCATAGAAGCTGCGGAAGAGATCCACCGAGGGGTGGATGCCGACGTACGCCTCGCAGAGGTAGGCGAAGATGGCGAGGATGAGTATGGAGTTTGGGTGGAGATGAAGAAGTTGGATCCGGTACGCCTCAAGGATCCCCATGAGAAAGCTGGAGAAGGGAGGAACGAGGCCGGCGTATAGGGTGTGAAGGAAGATGGGGTAGTACCCCACACCGACTTTGCTGCTGCCGGCCGCCATGCTTGTGGCGCCGAGCTCGTGGGTGTTGGCGGCCGCCAGGTGGCGCACCTTCTCGAGCGCCGCCGCACGGACGCGGGTTTCCGGCATCGCCCCCTGGGGTGCAGCGCCTCGCGCCGCCGCCGCCGACATGCCGGTCTGCATTGGGGCCTTGCCCCTCTGATCGGCGGTTGCCTTCTTGGGTGCCATGGAAGCTGGAGAAGAAGACCTTGAAGGCGGAGCACTCTGGAGAGATGGAGGCGTTGGGAGAAGTGTGCGGAGGAGTTATGGGAGAAGTGATGGGCGCCGAACGCGCGCCCAGGCTTTATTGACCGGCTCCCGAGTCGTGGCGGGCCCCGCCACATCGCCCGTTGAAGCCGAGGAGGTCGGGGCCTCGGGCGCAACCGCTGGGTCCCACGTGTCACGGCCTAGGCAGGCACCGTTGGGCCCTCGACGCTTCGCCTCCATCGATGGACTCCGGCGTGCCCATCGCGGGCCCGGGGCTACTGTCGGCACAGTGGAAACCAGGGTACCACGGGCCGGCCTTCTAGGGCCCACGACATTCTTCAGAAGATTTCGCTAAGGACCAGGCTCTCCAAGCCTGGCGAGCCTCGCGAGGGACCTCTCTTCCTCGCCAAGGGTTTTTCCCTCGGCGAGGGACCTCTCCTCGAGAGGGCATCTCGGATGCCACCTGCAAATTCTGCTAAGGACCAAGCCGAAAGGATCGGCGAGGCCTTTTGCCTCGCCAGGCTTCTTTCCTCTCGAAGCTAGCTCTGCCTCCGCGGCAGAGCGCACATGGGCTCTGCACCCTTCGCAGAGTGACGACCGCGCCAGCGCGCGGTGACAGCAGCGCCACATTTGCCATTCTTATGTATAAAGGAGTCAACAAAGCCGCACCAAGCAAAGCGGACAACGAGACTTGCCACTTTGGTGATAAGGGAACCATCTGCAGCTACGCTCCAAGGGCGACGTCACCGTGGGACACCTCCCACCTCAGCGGCGCCAGCCCACCGTCCTGGCTGGTCGGTGGCTTTTCCAGCTTTGGTGATGCTGCCCCCTGCCGTGGACCGCTTCCATGGACTTTACCTTTACGGTGGACTCTACCTTTATTGTGCACCGTGCCTCCTCCTTCGTCGCCATGTGGTAGCCCTTCCCGCCCAGACATTTGGGGGAAGAGGCCCAAGACGCCTATAAAAGGAGGGGAGCGCGTTCGGGCAGAGGGTTCACATTCTTCTCCGGTTCTAGGGTTAGCCATTGTAGCCACCTCGAGCTCGCCAAGCTCGCCCTGTACTGGAACCTCTCCAAGCAAGTGCAATACAACTAGAAGCAGGACGTATGGGTTTTACCTCATCTAGAGGGCCCTGAACCTGGGTAATTCCGTGTGTTCCTCTCTGAAGTGCTTCCCCCCAGCGAGTTCGACGAGCACCGTTGCCGAGGCACGTTGAGGGTTGTTTGATTCCGTGTTCAGCCCCTTACTCGATCCTTCGTGAGACACACCCAGTTCCTGGCACAGTTCTCCGACAAATGAACAACCTCAACACCCTTTTTATTTACCACTTGATATAGCTTTTTATTGTAGGGTGTATCACAGAAAGTTCAAAATAGCATGTAAGTAAATTTCCACCATGAATGATGCATGGCTTAGATTAGCGGCCCAGGTTTCTCTCTAACCATTTATACAAACTCATTTAAACTTACTCTATTTCCACATTATTTCACCATGATAGGCATCCATAAACAAAAGTACATTATATCAACTAAATAAATGATGGAACATGTTGAAAACTTTGCATGTGACAGCACATATGGGCTAACTCCCAACCTTAAACATTTATCAAGCCACTATCATCATAATATTAATCACAATGGTTCATGTTTATTAAATGCAATAAAAATAAAGTGTGCATCAAGTTCGCGAGAGCTTTTTAACCAACTTTTCCCATTACAATAAATAACATAATCATTTTCATTTAGAGGTATAGATAACACAAATAACATGGTAAACATACTTGGAATAGCATAAAGCTAATAGGTAGATATGGTGGACTCACTGGAAAAACTTGGGTTGAGGGTGTTGGAAACAAGTTTTTACTTGTTGGAATTTTTGGGCTAGCAAAAGGGAGAAAGATGACCATATAGATGCATGCATGAGTGTCCATAGAACTAACTAATTCATGTCAAACAAGGTTAAGTAACATACAGCATCAAAACATGAATAAAATATAGCTCATGATAAAGCATTTGCAAATTATTACTCATAAAGAAGCTCATGAATCATGCAACTATATGTGTCATTAAAAATCAACTTAGACATCCCTTTTCCCAATACAATAAAATCATGCAATATATTTCAACCCATATTTCCATTAGATTTCTCATATATAAATGATAGTGTGGTGGTCTAAAAAATAAATAAAAATCAAAGCAAAAACAAACAAAAATACGCTCCAAGTTTATGCGATAAAGTGTTTCAAATGAAAAACAGAAGTTAGACGTGTGCAAACCGAGAGTATGTTGGTTAAGTGGGGATGTTCTCCACATCCCCAAGCTTATGGTTTTCACCATCCTTGGATAACTCATGGTGCATCTCCTCCAATCCCTATGAAAAAACTTCAAAACACTGTTTCTCCCATTTCTTTTATGTGAGGTGATATTAGTAGAGATAAACAAATAGGCTTCTTGCTGCATATAATCCATGGACTAAAATTCATATGAATGATCAGAGAGTGTATAATGTTGTATTTCCACTCATAAACTCAATTGGATCAAAAATATTCAACTCAAAAGTTCAAACTATGCATAAAACAATATGGGACAGAATCTGTCCAGAAAAATAGCAGCAGAAAAACATATTTTTCTGTCCTACTTAATCTCATCTAAAAATTCTGAAACAATTCAGGAATACAGAGGATGAAAAGTTTCAGTTACATTTAAAATCTCAGCTCAATCGGAGTTACAGAATAGCAATGAAAAATCAAACCGTGCACAGACTTTGTGCAGGAATAAAATCTCCGAATAGAAGTAGCAACTTTTTGAAACCAAAATAGGTAAAACTTGGCACTTTATTAAAAATTCCAGAAACTAAGCTAATAAAACAATATCTTGTTACAGCAAGAGGACACAAAGAAAATCCAAATAAAAACAACCGGGTTGCCTCCCGTAAAGCGCTTTCTTTATAGCCATATAGCTAGGCTTACTTACTTGTTGTTTACCGAAGATGAAGCTCATGAGGGAGCTTAAAAGTTGTGCCCTTCTTCCTTGGGAAGTGTTCCATGCATTTTTTATGTGGAAACTGAAACTTCACATTCCCTTCCTTTGAATCAATAATAGCCCCTATGGTACGAAGAAAAGGTCTTCCAAGAATAATAGGACTAGAGGTTTTATTCTCCATATCCATGATTAGAAAATCCACAGGTACAAAAGTCATATGTAACTCTACCATAACATCACTTACTTTTCCTAAAGCACGTTTAATGGTATTATCAGCAAGTGCAAGTTCAACAGGGCATTTTTCAAGATTCTTTAATTCAAGTACTTCATATAATTCTTTAGATAAAATAGAGACACTAGATCCTAGATCAAGTATGGCATGGTGTGTCTCTTTTCCAATAGTTAATAGCACCTTGGGGATCCATATATCCCAAAGCTTAGGTGGTATCATAGCTTCTTGATTGTATCTAGTAATGTTTTCTTTCAATACATGATTAGCAATATAGGAACCAAAACCAGATTGGTTAACATCAATAGAAGGATCACTTGCAAATTTTTGTAAGATAGATATTAATTCATGCAAGGTACAATTCTCTAAATCAAGCAAACGATCATTAACTTCACTAAGCATCTTAACTTCTTCAACTTTTACTCCCCTATTATAAAGATCAAATATTTCATAACGGTCATCAAAAACATCTTCAGGTACTTGGGCTTTATCTAAACTTTCTTTAATTTTTGCTTCCAAAAGCAAGCCATCAAGTAGATAATAAGTATTAGAAGCAGTCATATTCATAAAAGAACCTTCACACTCCTTATCCAAAAAGACTCTAGAGGTTTCAGATAATCCTCTATAAAAGATATGCATGAGCATCCAATCTCTAAGACCATGTTCCATTCCAAAACCTATACTTCTAAATCTTTCCCATGTTTTTACCAAAGGTTCATCTTCCTCTTGTTTAAACTTGATAACCATTTGTTTAGAATTGCAAATCATTTCAATAGAACAAAATCTTTCAACAAAAGCAGCTTTCAAATTAATCCAGATGCTAAAGTTACCAGGTGGCCATCTCAATATCCAATCTAATGCTTTCCCCCCTAAAGAGTAAGGAAAAAGCTTAAGTCTAACATTAGGATGGTTCAGTTTTAGCATGTTGCATCTTTCATCAAATTTCTTAAGATGAGCTAAAGGATCTTTCTTAGGTTTTCCATAGAAACGATATTCATAGATTGATTTCATTATCTTAGGATCTACCTTAATTTCCTCAATAGGGACATTCTTATTTTGAGGGAAATTCCTAACACTAAATGGCCAATGAGTTCTCTCTTCCATTTGCAAGTTTGTATGTGTATTTAATTTTTTATGCAAAACTGAAAATAAAATGACACTAAATAATGCAAACCGAATTAACTAATGCAAAACAAAATCCAAAACTGAAAATAAAATATGCAAACCGAAATCTAAAAACGTTATGCAAGACAATAACAAAACAAAATAAAATGCTTGAAGGTAAAGATGGACAAGATGATGCTCACGTAGGTGCAACCTCCCCAATCTTAGGTGTTATCACAAGTTGGTGATGAAGTTGACTTTGTTGTGATATCCTTGGATAAAACCTTCCAGCTATGATTCCCCGGCAACGGCGCCAGAAAAAACACGTGATGACGGAATTGATGAGAGTGTTTCTCCCTCAACTACGCCAACAAGCACTCTTGATACCCTGAAAGGAAAATAATATATGGGATAGGTTGAGCCTCAAAGTGCAGAGTATGTAGAAGTGGAAGTTTTTTCCCCACGAGGGTGACTCGAGGGTTTAATATCGAACTCTCGAGGAATCAGTAGTGGGGATTTTATCTCCTTGTCCTTCTCTAGATTTCCTGCAAACAAAGTAGATTGCTTTGTGCCCTCAACCTTACCAAGTGGTTGTCAAGCACAAGGTGTGAGAATGATATTAAGATAATAATGAATGCAAAACAGTAAATAAATATGCAATGGTGGTAAGTGGTAATGCAAGGATGATAGTAATGATGATGGGTGATATTTTTGGGGTTTTTATATGTGTATGCAATGAATAAAAGTGTTTTTGTATTTTCTGATTTTAAAATGGCTAAATATAGAAAATGCTTAAAAGTGGTTGGAAAGTTGTTTCTTATGATTAAAAATGGACCGGGGTTCATGGTTTCACACATGCACTCTCTCTTTAATATAGTGTGGCAAATAAGTAGACATAGGATTAACATATGAGATTGCAAACAAGTTTAATGACATGTTACTAATTATATGGGCATCACGTCCTAACATAGAGACCTTTTGATTATTAGTCTCACTTATACTCCACCAAGATGCGAACTAAATCATAACACCTCAGTAATTAAGATGACTCAGAGTATAGCCTTAAGATTAATGACATGAAGTGAAAATAAGAACATGCTGGATCTAGTCATAGGTAGAGGCTTGTCACTCCTCATACCTTGCAACATGGTATTTTGGTTTATCCCTAGTGAGGCAACAAAGTAAGGTAAACACCCAATGGATCGCGATATTAAGTTGTCAGCTTATCACATCACCACCCCCGTTACTCCAACTAATGCACACGTTCCCCCTCACACGCTCTCATAAACATGCTTGATCAAAACAAGGATACAAGAACGGGGTACATAATATGCATCTACTTTCATAACTGAAATAAACATTGCAATCTCAACATATATTAACTCATAAAAAGATCCACCACAAAGGTAATACAACAATGACCGTAATCATGTTCAGCAGATCATACGGTACTAATTAGTGAAGCTCAAGAGAGAGAGAGAGAGATACATATGCTACTGCCACAAACCCATAGTCCAGAGGTGGACTACTCCCTCTTCATCATGGAGACGGTGGAGATGTCGATGGAGAAGAAGGAGACCTCTCCGGCAGCGCTCCGCCGGAGTTTCCCCCCTCCAATCTGCAGCCTCCTGGTCTCTGTTTCTTGTTTCTCTCGTGTGGCGGCTCCCTCTCCGAAAAACGTCGGGGGGCTCTTTATATAGGTGTTTTTAGGTCATGAGGAAGCTTCAGGAAGAAGGATCGTCGCAAACGGGGCCACGAGGGCCAAAAGAGGTGGGCCCATGCGGCCCCTGTACTTGGCCGCGTGGGGCACCCTCTTTCGCCCCTCTGGCCTCCGTTTGCTTGCTTCCTTCGCTCCTAGGTCTTCCTCCTTCCAAAATAATGATCCCCGTATATTTGCAGCTCATTATGACGTCGTTAAGGCCCTGAAATAAATAAGGAAATAAATAGGGGTTTTCTGCCTGCGCAGGATGAATTCCATAAAAAGGGGAAATCATTATTAATTACCAAAAATCATTAAATAACAGTAATATACCCCTTATATGATGCAAATATGAATGGAATACAAGTATTATAGTGCAAAGTTCATGTATGCATTTTACATGCATCAACATAGCGCCCCATGCTAGGGTGCTGCCATGGGGAGGGTAGCGCCTCACTGTAAGGGGCTATCGAAAAAGGTTAGATTCGAAATTATTTTTCAAATAGGTTCATTTTATGCTGAAGTTTCGTCACAAAGTTAATTTTCTTGTTTTTACCGAACATTCGAGGTATCTATTGAGTAGGACCTAGCTTTTGTAGCACACCCATCAGTTGATCCTCCGTTTCTTTACAAGCGAGGCCTCTTTGCATCTTTTGTAAAGTAACCGTGGTCTCAAGCGCAAGCAAGCTCTATGTTGGTTTCGTCTTCTGGTTCGTTGTAAGCATTGGTATTTTGTCTTTATGCTTTGTTACCCAGTATATTGCTCCAGTTGTAGGTCAGGACGGTGGCATAGACGACTTGTCATCAAGACTTGTCCTGGGTCTTAGTTAAGCTACGTTCTCCTCAAGACGTATGGCGCTAGGTTGAGGCAGCGGTAGCTTGGTATGTGCTGACAAAGTGCTTAGTTTTCCTTGAGTCATTGGGGGTGTCTACTTTTTGCTTTCTTGCTTGACATCATGGTAGCTCGGTTTAGGTTGAGGTTGCGATAGTTAAAGTCTTGAAACAGGGATGATTTTCACCTACTGATACGTCTCCGATGTATCTATAATTTTTTATGTTCCATGCTTAGTTGCATATCATTGCCACATGTTTTATAATGTATTACATCATTTTGGCATGATTTATCGAACTAACCTACTGACAAGATGCCCAGTGTCTAGTTTCTGTTTATTATGTCTGTGCATTGCAGAATAGGTCCAAAATCCAAAGTGCACAGAAAAATCCGAAAAAATTACAGAAATTTTATCTCGCCAAAAACCCCGAGAGCCAGAAGGACAAGTCCGGGAGGGGCACACAGCCCCCAGGAGGCCTTCAGGCGCGGCCCAAGGTCAACCGTGCATGGGCCCCACCTCATCGACTCGTCCACCCCCTCGCGTCGCCTCTTCGCCTATATATTTGCTCCTGACCTAAAAATGTCAGAACATCAAAGGTTTTCTCCATAAACGCATCCGAGCGCCGCCGCCACCAAAAAACATGATTCGGGGGACAGAAGTTCCTGTTCCGACACCCTGTAGGGATTGGGAATTGCCCCTAGAGTCATCTTCATCGCCGTTGCTGCCTCCCGTGATGCAGCGGGAGTAGTCCTTCATCGGGGCTGAGGGCTCTACTAGTACCTATGTGGTTATATACCTCTCTCCCATGGTGTGATCCTTATGTGATCGTGAGCATTGTAATATAGTTGAACTCATGGATGTTTTTCCCCTTCATTATGTATGGATATGTTGCTCAATTTATCTAGTATAATTTTCGGAGTCAATGTTGACAACACAAAGCCTTGGTGACAGTGTGGGTGGCGTGTGTGGTGTTCGGACTTTAGGGTGTGATAGACCTACGCATGAATTGTGGTGGCCGAACTTTGAGGTGTGCTTTTGTAGCCCTACACGGTTTTCTCTGAGCAACATCTTTGTTACATGATGTTAGAGGAAGTGTTATATGTGTTCAATTATGTTACTACTGTTGAGAGAGTCCACTAGTGAAAGTAGGATTCCTAGGCCTTGTTTCCAATCATCGGAACACCGTTTCTAGTCACTTTTGTTACATGTTTGCTTGCTGCCATTTTTATTACAGAATTACAGAATCACCTTTTACTATCCATATCACTTGTATTTTACTGTCTCTTCGCCGAACTAGTGCACCTATACAACTGACAATTGTATTAGGTGTGTTGGGGACACAAGAGACTTCTTGTATCTTAATTGCAGGGTTGCTTGAGAGAGGATACGTTCAACCTCTTCCTCCCGTGGATTCGATAAACCTTGGGTTACTCACTTAAGGGAAAATTGTTGCTGTCCTACAAACCTCTGTACTTGGAGGCCCAACACCGTCTACAAGAATAGAAGCGCGTAGTAGACATCAAGCTCTTTTCTGGCGCCGTTGCCGGGGAGGTAAGGTAAACGGCACACACACTCCGGCAACGAAGCTCTTTTCTTGTCGGGGAGGTGAGTGCTTGAAGGTATCTTCTTTAGATCTTGCAATTAAATCTTTTTGTTTCTTGTTTTCACTAGTTCGGTTTAATGGAAAACAACAAAAAAATGAGAGAGCTTTATAAAATTTATCTTGAAATTGGTCATGATGCTTTTGAAGATAAAATTAAAAAACCTATGGAACTTTATTTGCGTAACAATCATACTAGTTGCAATGTTATTAGTATGATTTCTTTGAATGCCATTGTTGCTAATGCTATAGAAAATTGCAAGCTTGGGGATGCCGGTTTTGATGAGTATGATCTTTTTAGTCCCCCTAGCTTTGAGGAGATAATTTGCTTTGATGATACTTTGCTTCCAATATATGATGATTATAATGATGAATGTGATATTTTTAGTCCACCTACTATTGAGGAAAAGGTTTATTATGATTATGATATGCCTCCTATTTATGATGATTACAATGATGGTTGTGATAGTTTTGCTCCCACTATTACTAATGATAATGACTATATTTATGTTGAGAGTAATAATGATTTTATGCTCGTAGATCATGATAAGAATGTTTTATGTGATGGCTATATTGTTGAGTCTATTCATGATGCTACTGTGAATTATTTTGAGAGAGGGAAATATGGTTATAGAAATCTTCATGTTATTAAATTTCCTCTCTTTATGATGAAGGTTTTGAGTTTTATATTGTGCTTCTTTTATATGCTGGTTGCTTTAATAACTAATGGTCATTATGAGAGAGGGAGACACGATTTCATATATCTCAATAATATTAAGTCTCCTCTCTTTATGTTGAAAGTTTTGAAGTTGCACTTGTTTTGCCTTCCTATGATAGCCACTTTGTGCTTCATTGATATGTGTTCTTACAAGACTCCTATGCATAGGAAGTGTGTTAGATATAAAAATGTTTTTATATATGCTTCTTGATGCTCTCTTTTATTTTCAACTCTTATTCTTATGAGAGCATCATTAAAATTATCATGCCTAGCTAAAAGGCTTTAAAGAAAAGCGCTTATGGGAGGCAACCCATTTTATTTTTACCTACTGTTTCTTTTTGGTTTGTTCTTGTTTTGGGTGATGTTACCTCTGTAAAAACTCCCTTGTATCTTTTTGTTTTGGTTTTTGGTGCCAAGAATAGGCTCTAAAGAGAGGAAGACTAATTGGTGAGTTTGCTGTCCAGAAACAGATTTCTGTTCTTCACTGTTCGAAAATCCAAAAAATCACAGAATGTCATCTGTGTCTGCACATTTTTTACAGCAAGCATCAGGGTTTTTTATACCTTTATCTAGTAATAAGTTTTCTGATTTGAGGTCCAGAAGTGCCCCGAAAAAATTCATCTTTACAGTCTGTTCTGTTTTTGACAGATTCTGTCCTTAGTTTTGCATTGCTTCTTTCACGGGCAAAGTGAAGTTCTTTTCAAAGCTAGAACTTTAATTAGACCTTTGTGACAGTAGCTAATGTTTAAAAAAAAAATAAGTTCATGATATGTGCTTTGGAACTGAAGGAAGATATTGTTTTTGTGGACTAACCCCTCTAATGAAGTTGCTCTAAGTTTTGCATGAAGGAAGTTTTCAAGTATCCAAGTGCGAGGTGTTGAAGGAAGATCAAGAAGGGATAAAAGCCTAAGCTTGGGGAGGCTCCCCATGGACCCTCCTCTGAAATATTCAAAAAGTCACAAGCGTCTAAGCTTGGGGATGCCCAAGGCACCCCCTTCTTCATCAATAATCATCGGTTTCTCTCATGGTACTATATTCTTATTCCTTTACACATTATGTGTTGTTCTTGGAGCGTTAGTTTGTTTTTACTTTCAATTTGTTTGTGTTTTGTTCTCTGGTCTTTGCAATAATTTGGATCCATGCATGCTTGTTTGGGAGAGAGATACGCTCCGCTTTTTCGTATACACTCCTGTTCTTCACTTATGTGTGTTGAGTGTTTAGCCTTTGTTATTTTTGCTTCTAGCTCTTGTTTTCAAGCATCTCTTGTTCAGAGCTGTTAGCTTTTGTAGTTAGGAAGTATTGCTCTTGTTGTTTCACCCTTTTAGTTTTGTTTCAAATAAGTTGATTGGTGTTTGATTGAATGGAAATTATCATGTAGGAAGTGTTAAAAGTGTTGCTTAATCTTGTAGACCATTGTCTTGAATCTTTGATACTTGTCAATTGTTTAGAGATATGAAGTAGACTAATGCTTAAACTTGTGGATCATCTAGTAAGAATATATTAGTAAAGAACTGCCGTAAAGCTTTAAAATTGTGGTGCTTGTCCTGCTTGGTAGCTCTCAAAGTCTAGATATTCTTTTTTGCAAAGAGTTGGTTTGGCTAACAAGGTAGATGGTGTGAAGTCTAGTGGTTATGCATGATGTATATCTATAGTCATTCATTGAACCAAGTTGATGTTATGTGTTTGCTTGATATCCTGCTAAGCCCAAAAATTCCGTACTGAGAGGGAATACTTCTCGTGCATCCAACTCCCTGAGCCAAATATCTTTGCCATTTGTGTCCACCATACCTACCTACATGTGGTATTTCCTTGCCACTCCAAGTAATTTTTTCATGTGCTATCTTTAAAACCTTCAAAATTCTCATTTTTGTACCTCTGTTTTAAGCTCATGAGGAAGCAGTAGGAAGCTAGATATAACCTGTGACAAGTAAGGTCATTTCCCCCCTTCACCCGGTGTTGATGGTTCACGTCCTCACTTGAATTTGACCCGAGAGCGGATTAAGCAAAATATAAATATAACTCACCATTCTCTTCCGCACAATGAAAACCTGAGAAATCAGATAAAACATTGGTTAGTGGTGAAACAAAGGAGAAAAGAGGAGGGACCTCATTCCTCTAAAACCAGCCGCTCTCAAAAGTCTAAAAGCCTTGCTTTAAATGGGGGACTAGCTAGTTTCTTTACTGTGAAGTCGTTGATGAAAGCATGCATATCTCAAAACTGTTTTACTTCTATCAAAAAAATCAAAAAAAATATAAAAAGCTCTAGCACATGACTAATCTCTGCTTCCCTCTACGAAGGGCCTTTCTTTTACTTTTATGTTGAGTCAGTCTTACTCTTCCTTCTTAACTCCTCAAGCAATCACTTGGTGTCAACTTTGGTTCATGGTTTACTTCATGTTATCTTTGTGTCTAACTGTGAAAACTTTGTATTGACTTTATCTTGAGATAAACAAGTTGCAAGTTGATGCTTTTTGCTGAAAACTTAAATCTTACTTTGTGTTGGCCAAACTCCTTTGTTTAACTAATATTGCTTTGTGAGATATCAATCATTGTCAAGTGTTATACTTTTAAATCTCCAAAGTACTCGTTTCTAGTTAATTCTTGCTTAGATGTTACACATGGTTAATCATTGTTTGTTTCATTCAATGAACCTTTGTTTTGGATCAATGCATTCAGTTCATATGCTTTACATGATTACATGTTCAAGATTGTGTTGGTAGAATGTCGCTTCAAAAATTATTTTGTTATTACTTACCTACTCGAGGACGAGCAGGAGCTAAGCTTGGGGATGTTGAGACGTCTTCGACGTATCTATAATTTTTGATGTTCCATGCTTAGTTGCATATCATTGCCACATGTTTTTATAATGTATTACATCATTTTGGCATGATTTATGTAACTAACCTACTGACAAGATGCACAGTGCCAGTTTCTGTTTATTATGTCTGTGCATTGCAGAAAAGGTCCAAAATCCAAAGTGCACAGAAAAAACCAAAAAAATTACAGAAATTCTATCTCGCCAGAAAACCCCGGGAGCCAGAAGGACAAGTCCGGGAGGGGCACACAACCCCCAGGAGGCCCCCAGGCGCGGCCCAAGGTCAACCACGCATGGGCCCCACCTCCTCGACTCGTCCACCCCCTCGCGTCGCCTCTTCGCCTATATATTTGCTCCTGACCTAAAAACGTCAGAACATCGAAGGTTTTCTCCAGAAACGCATCCGAGCACCGCCGCCACCAAAAACCCTAATTCGGGGGACAGAAGTTCCTGTTCCGGCACCCTGCCGGGATTGGGAATTGCCCCCGGAGTTATCTTCATCGCTGTTGCTGCCCCCGTGATGCAGCGGGAGTAGTCCTTCATCGGGGCTGAGGGCTCTACTAGTACCTACGTGGTTATATCCCTCTCTCCCATGGTGTGATCTTTATGTGATCGTGAGCATTGTAATATAGTTGAACTCATGGATGTTTTTCCCCTTCATTATGTATGGATATGTTGCTCAATTTATCTAGTATAAGTTTTGGAGTAAATGTTGACAACACAAAGACTTGGTGACAGCGTGGGTGGCGTGTGTGGTGTTCGGACTTTAGGGTGTGATAGACCTACGCATGAATTATGGTCGCCGAACTTTGAGGTGTGCTTTTGTAGCCCTACACGGTTTCCTTTGAGCAACGTCTTTGTTACATCATGTTAGAGGAAGTGTTTTATGTGTTCAATTATGTTACTACTGTTGAGAGAGTCCAGTAGTGAAAGTAGGATTCCTAGGCCTTGTTTCCAATCATCGGAACACCGTTTCTAGTCACTTTTGTTACATGTTTGCTTGCTGCCATTTTTATTACAGAATTACAGAATCACCTTTTACTATCCATATCACTTGTATTTTACTGTCTCTTCGCCAAACTAGTGCACCTATACAACTGACAATTGTATTAGGTGTGTTGGGGACACAAGAGACTTCTTGTATCTTAATTCTAGGGTTGCTTGAGAGAGGATATGTTCAACCTCTTCCTCCCGTGGATTCGATAAACCTTGGGTTACTCACTTAAGGGAAAATTACTGCTTTCCTACAAACCTCTGCACTTGGAGGCCCAACACTGTCTACAAGAATAGAAGCGCGTAATAGACATCACCTGCCCTTTAGTCAAGGTCCTGTTAGGGCCCTTTTGATTCAAAGGAATGCCATAAGATTTTTGGAGGATTAAATCATATAGGAAATTTTCCTATATAAGTTGTTTGATTCATAGGATCATATTGAAAGGACACGGATGTCGCCTAGAGGGGGGGTGAATAGGCGATTTAAAATTATTATGGTTAAGGCTTGAATAAATGCGGAATAAAACTAATGTTTAATTTATCAAGCCAAAACCTAAACTAGCTAGGTTCACCTATGTGCACCAACAACATATGCTAAGCAATATGATCAACTAGGTGATAGCAAGATATATGACTTTAAGCTCGATGTCTATCACAAAGTAAATAGCATAAGTAAGAAGCTCGGGATAGAAATACCGAGGCACTTGGAGACGATGATTTATCCCGAAGTTCACTTCCCAATGGAAGCTAGTCTCCGTTGGAGCGGCGCGGTGTTCACCAATGTGAAACACCGAGTAGCCTTGATATGGCACACCGTATCTCTGTTGTGTCTTACCACCAATGTGGCGAGGCACTTGTCACTATGTTGCCGTTGAGGTTGACAACTAGAACCTTTACAAGGGTGAAGCTCACTCCACAAGTTGGAGGGTCTTCACCAAATGCACCTAGCCACCAAGACTTGATGCCCAAGGCCGAGGCACACACCACAACTCAATTGGTGGCTCCCGGCAATGTCTTTGTAGCTACCAAAGCTCCGAAGCGAACAAGGTTGGGCCTCCCTCCACAACCTAATTGGAGGCTCCCAACAAATCCCGTGAGCCACCAAGACTCCGAGAAATCAACAACCGTCTAGGGTAACAACGTGCCCTAGAGGAACAAGCTCTAGGGCACCAAAGCACCCAAGAGGAACAAGCTTCTCAACTTCACTTCCACGTATCACCGTGGAGAACTCAAACCGATGCAACTAATGCAATGGCAAGAACACACTAAGTGATCAAGTTCTTCCAACCCGAATCCAACCAAAGCAACTAATGCTTGGGAGGGATTAGAGAGGAAGAACAAAGGAGAAACACAAAGAAACTCCAAAGATCTAGATCCAAAGTGTTCCCCTCACTTAGAGGAGAAATCAACCGGTGGAAACAAGGATCTAGATCTCCTCTCTCTTTTTCCTCAAAAGGTAGCAAGAACTATCGGAGAGATTGAGAGAAAGCCAAGCTTGAGAAGGTCAACAATGGAGGGAGAAAATAGCTCAAGAAGTTGCCAAAAGGTTGATTTATTTTTGGGGAAGAAGCCCCTTAAATAGGGGCTCCAAAAATGGAGCCGTTGGGTTATTTTGCGCACAGCCAAAACAAGGGAAAGCAGCCCGGCCTGGGAGCCGGCCCAGGCCGGCAGGCAGGCCGGAGCTCCACCCGCAAGGACCGGCCTGGGAGCTGGCCCAGGCCGGCAGGCAGGCCGACGGGCGAAGAAGTCACTACCAGGAAAAGCATTATAGGGAGGTTGCCTATCTGTGGCGCACCCTTAATCTATGCGCCACAAAAAATTATTCTATGGCGCATGGCTATAGATGCGCCACTGAAATTTGAACATTCTGTGGCGCATCCTTAGCCCATGCGCCACAGAATATCAACTTTTTGTGGCGCACTGCACGGCATGCGCCACAGAAAGGGAGACTTCTGTGGCGCACCACTCTTCATGCGCCACAGAATACGTGTGGGCCCCACCTTCAATCAGTGGGCCGTGGTCCATCTCGGCCTTTTCTGTGGCGCACCGTGGCTGGTGCGCCACAGAAATTCATCTTTCTGTGGCGCATGGAGAAGGATGCGCCACAGAAAGTTGAATTTCTGTGGCGCACTGGCCACGGTGCGCCACAGAATAGCTACTTTCTGTGGCGCATGAGGGCCCGTGCGCCACAAAATGTGGACGCCCAGATCTACAAAAAGGTGGTAGACCACCTTTCCCCATGTGACCCCCCTTCTTCTTCCTAGCTCCCATCTTACTAACCCGAGCTCCTTCTCTCTCCCATGCCATTTTGACCATCCTATTCTCCATTATTTGTTATTAAACCTACCACAATTTGATATATAATTGGTGAGGGCTTGGGGAGAGTCTCCATATATATTCTCCTCCTCTCTTTTTGTCCACTATTTTCTCTCCATCACCACACACTCTCTCTCATCGATCACGGTCACGTCTCGGCAACGGATCTAGATCTACAAGGTGGGTATTGGTGTATGGATGTTTGTTGAAGGCATGAGAAACTTGTCGGCGGGCGATTTACACGTATATGCATGAAACTTGTGTGTGTGGTTTGATTGAATCTTTGCATGTTGTAGCTTGCGCCGGCGTGGTGCATGGATGTTTGCCGAAATGTTGATTCATTTCCATTTCGGTGAATTTTTGCACCACCCATATGTCCTACTTTTAGGGGAAGTGATGCCGAATTTTTCCGTCGAACATTTCCGACTTCCCGCATGAGAAGCTTGTATGTGTGTGAGCATGTTACGATTACTTAATTCTAATTAATAACACATACTCTATATGTATACCGCGTAGGCGACCATGGTCATCAAGATGAGCTCCGGTCGAATCGACAACTACAAGGAAGAAGCGAAGGCGGAAATGAGACTGTGCAACGGGCGCCACCGTGTCGAAGTTGCAAACTTGTGAGATGGATCGACCCTGATTCCGGACAATTGGAGGAACACCTGCTCAGGCGCGGTTTCATGGAAGGCTTCAACCAAGCGCCGACAGCAAATGCTGCGCCTGAAGACGAGGGCGGGCAAGATGATCGTGACGACGGAGATGCCGACATACATGGTCATGATTGTGGTGGAGAAGACGTTAACACGCCGTAGAGCTCGCTAATGTCGGCCTTGATGGATTCTCATGTTCAAGAACTCCTCCTCAAGAACGCGAACACTGTTAGAGAGAAAGCCAAGCTGGCGCAAATGGAGATAGACGGGAATACTCCGTTGTATCCTGGGTGTCGGCCACAGGATACACGCTTGCAAGTAACGCTTGATGCTCTGGAGATGAAGTCGGAGAACAAATGGACCGATGCGAGCTTCAACAAGAACATGCAATTCTTCCACGAGCGTCTTCCCGAGGGGAACACATTGCCAACTAGTATCGAGGAGGCCAAGAAAGTCGTTTGCCCTCTTGACCTACCGCACGTTAAATACCACGCCTGCGTCAATGATTGCGCAATTTATCGGGGCGAGTACGAGGACCGAACCACATGTCCGGTGTGCGGCCAAGGACGGTACAAGAGCCGTGGGAAGAAAGTTCCTCAAAAAGTGGTATGGTATTTTTATATCACTCCCCGTCTGCAGCGGTACTTCGTGGACCCTAAGGAAGCAAAGCTCATGCAATGGCACGCGGAAAGGGAGAAGCCCGAAGAAGATCCGGAGAAGGGCAGGATCCTTACACACCCTTTAGACGCTAGCCAGTGGCAAGAGTTGGACGTCGTCGCCAATTTCGGAGGCGATGCAAGGAACGTCAGGCTCGGTATGAGCACCGATGGACTCAATCCGTTCGGTAACCAGAGTAGCACGCATAGCACCTGGCCCGTGTTTGTATGGCCTTACAACCTTCCCCCATGGTTGTGCACGAAGCAAAGGTATATACACATGAGTATTCTCATTCAGGGGCCGAAACAAGCAGGTGTCCACATACATACGTATCTCGCGCTGTTGAAAGAGGAGTTAGCCACGTTGTGGGCAACACCAGTCCGTACGTGGGATGCCTACACTGGAGATTATTTCCCCATGAGAGCCGCGTTGCTCACGACGGTGCAGGACTATCCTGGTTGCGCATATGTATCTGGCCAGGTAGGCCACGGATTCTGCGCATGTGTCAGGTGCATGGATAGGACCCCGCATCTCCAGCTACCAAGGAATCCCGGGTCTTCGAAAACTGTGTACCCAGGGGCTCGAAGGTGGCTTCGCATGGATCACCCGTGGAGAAAACGCGGTGACCTGTTGAATGGTAAGGAAGAGCTCGATGGAGCCCCGAGCCCAAGGAGCGGCACAGAAATCGACGAGCTGTTGAGAAATTGGGAGGAGTGCCCCGCGCCGGGAAAGAAACGACCGAAGGTAGATCCGCTGCTAGGTGTATGGAAAGCGAGGTCTGTTTTCCACGACTTGCCGTACTGGAAGGTCCTCAAGATGCCACATAGCCTCGATATGATGCACATTACGAAGAATGTCACCGAGAGTCTGCTTGGCACTCTTTCCAACATGCCGGAAAAGACCAAGGATGGGACGAAAGCAAGATACGATCTAAAATGCCTTGGTGTCATGAAAGATCTTCAGGCCCCCGATAGTGATGACGACGATGGTGATGATGATCAGACTGAAGGGACTCAAGGTCACCGCAAAAGGCTAAAGAGGAACACGGTGGTGCTTCCCGCTACATGCTTCACTATGAGTCTGGAGGAGCTCGAGCAGTTTTACAGGTGTCTTGTAGGAGTCAAATTTCCTCATGGTTACGCGGGGAAGATAAGCAGATATATGGACGCAACGAAGAAGAGGTTTACCGGGATGAAGTCTCACGATTGTCACGTGCTGATGACGCAGATACTTCCCGTTGCGATTCGAGGGATAATGGACGAGCATGCCCGTGATACGCTGCTTGCTCTTTGCAACTTTTTCGACGTCATCAACAGGAAGACGATCGGCGTGAGGCAGCTCGACCGGCTACAGGAAGAGATCGTGCTAATACTATGCGAGCTCGAGATTTACTTTCCGCCCTCATTCTTCGATATCTGTGTGCATCTCCTTCTGCATGTCGTTGATGACATCAGGCAGCTCGGGCCAACGTTCATGCACTATATGATGCCATTCGAAAGGATGAACGGTGTCATGAAAGGATATGTCCGCAACAGGTCCCATCCAGACGCAAGCATAGCCAAGGGCTTTCTAACCTACGAGTGCATCTCCTTCTGCCAGAATTATCTAAGCACCGAGAACCAGGATGTTGGTCTGCCCACGAGGAAACACTTCGGCAGGCTCAATGGATATGGTCACCGAGAGGGCAGCAGCACAACCTTTGTCAGCATGCAGGGTCAAAAGGACGACTTTGATAGGGCTCACCGGGTCGCGCTACAACACTTACAGTTGATCGAATCTTGGGTGGAACAGCACAAATGCTTACTCGAGCAACATTACATCAAACTTGGCCGACCGAGGAAGAAGGGAGACGTAACCAGAGCGCACAACTCTACCTTCACGCGTTGGTTCAAGCAAAAGCAACTGGAGCTAGCAAAGAAGAAAGCACCATCTACGGAAGATGAAAGACTCATATTCTCCTTATCACTGGGTCCATCGCACAACGTAAAGACCTATCAGGCGTACGACATCAACGGCTACAGATTCTACACCGAGGAAAAGGACAACAAGTCAGAATATCAAAACTCAGGAGTAACTATGCTATCCTACGCGATGAGGAGGCTACTGTCAAGGAAAGATACTTCGGAAGGATTGAGGACATATGGGAGCTCAACTACTGTGGAGAGTTGGTGCCAATGTTCCGTGTAAGATGGGCCAAGGACGTCGTCAAAGAAGGCCGGTATTTCACTACCATGGTAATACCCGATGCCAAATCGAAGAACGCCTCCGCGAAAAATGAGCCATGGGTACTCGCTAGCCAAGTCGAGCAATGCTTTTTCATTACCGACCCGTCAAAGCCTAGCCGTGTTGTCGTGAGGAGGGGCAAGAGGAGCATCATCGGAATGGAAGGAGGCGCCACCGAGCAAGACTTGGACAACGAGCCAAAGATCGAGGAAGAATTCGACAAGTTCTTCGACATGCCTACTACTAGTACACAAAGAAGGAATACCTCCCTACCTACCAAAGGTTGTCCGTTCACGCGAAGAAATCTCAAGGTCACCGGCCTAAAGTTTTCAACCGCGAAGAAGGGAAAGAAGAGAATCTAGCTCGCGGAACCAAGACGAAGAAGTCACTTTTTGGTGTATTTAATTTGTGTGTCTATATATGTATGTTCATGATATATGCATGAGAGGGCAAGATGCAACTTAAGCCAAATTAAGCGGAACCGGGGTCCCGACAGTTAATGTTTATGTACAAGTTCTTTTATCTACCCCGCAATATTAAATGTTGATTAGGAAGGCATAAGCATGTCATGGGTGAGCTACACAAAATTAAATGGAATAGGGCAACATATAAATTAATACCCACATATTCCATATATAATTGTTTAGGTGCTTTATACAAAACCCCACTAAACCACAAACTACATGATGCAAACATGAACATGGATGACAAATTAATATTCATTGCATTTTTCTGATAAAAATAGACATATACTTTGTATTAATTGGATTTGTAAAGCAAAAGGAAAAAAATAAGCAAAAGGAAAAAAAATGTGGGATTTATGCTCCAGGAGTATTTGAACTTTGGTCTCCAGGAAGGAAGAGAAGGAGCGAAGCCACTGGGCTGTGTGTGTGCATGTGTTACGATACAGCAGTAAAACCTTTTATTTTACAGACCCATATATTTCTGTGGCGCATCAGCTGGCGAATGCGCCACAGAATCCTAACTTTCTGTGGCGCATCTCTCCGCGGGTGCGCCACAGAAATCTCGGGCCTCACCTTACATGTGGGGCCGCCCCCTGTTAGGCCAGATAATTCTGTGGCGCACCTCCTAAAGGATGCGTCACAGAATCACAAATTTTTGTGGCGCATCCCCCCGTAGGTGCGCCACAGAATTTTGTGGCTACCACTTACATGTGGGGGCGCCCCCGCTCTGCCCGTTTCATCCCCAAATTTTTCTAAGTCTCCCGCGCGCGCGCCCGTGCTGTCGCCCTCGACGCAGAACCGTCGCCGCCCGTGCCTTGTCGTGCCTTGCCGCCCGTGCCTCGCCGTGCCTCGCCGTGCCCACCGCCCGTGCCTCGCCTGTGCCTCGCCGTGCCCGTGCCCGCCTTGCCGTGCCCGTGACCTCGACGCGCCCGTGCCCGCCTTGCCGTGCCCGTGACCTCGATCGGCCGCCCTCGACTCGCCGGCCCACCTCGACGCCGACGCCGCCGCCATCCTCGACATCCCCTCTCCCTCCCCTCCACCATCCCCTCCCCGAGGTGCTACTCCGATCCTTCCATCCTCTCCACACCTGCACACAAGATGTTTGGTCAAATGCCAAACACAATATTTGTACAGAATTTGTGTGATTTGTTGTTGATTGCTTGCTGCAAGTAGTTATGAATGCTTCTAGTTATGAATGCTTGTGTTGATGCAAATGCAAATTTTGCTAGTAGTTATGAATGCTTCTAGTTGCTAGTGGTGTTAGGAAAATTTTGTGCAAATGCTTGTGTTGGCTGCAAGTAGTTATGAATGCTTCTAGTTGCTTGCTGCAAGTAGTTATGAATGTTGTGCAAATGCTTGTGTTGATGCAAATGTTGATGCAAATGTTTTAGATAAATTTTGGTTAAGTCTGAAAAACAGTGTAGATTAGCCCCCTTTGCATGCAAATTGTGGAAAATCTGCTCCATCAAAATTTGTAAATTTCATATCATTCGAAAGAGCTAAACCTATAGATTAATAGGCATCAATAGTTTGTCCAAATTAAACAATATAATAGTCTAAATCATGTAGGCCAAAATGCTACGTTTTATCTGTTTTCTGAAAAACAGTGTAGATTAGCCCCCTTTGCATGCAAGTTGTGGGAAATCTGCTCCATCAAAATTTGTAAATTTCATATCATTAGAAAGAGCTACACCGATAGATTAATAGACATCAATTGTTTGTCCAAATTAAACAATATAACAGACTATATCATGTAGGCCAAAACGCTATGTTTTATCTGTTTTCTGAAAAACCTGAAGAAACTGCTAAGTCTGAAAAACAGTGTAGATTAGCCACCTTTGCATGCAAATTGTGGGAAATATGCTGCACCAAAATTTGTAAATTTCATATCATTAGAAAGAGCTAAACCTATAGATTAATAGGCATCAATTGTTTGTCCAAATTAAAAAATATAACCGACTAAATCATGTAGGCCAAAATGCTATGTTTTATCTGTTTTCTGAAAAACCTGAAGAAACTGCTGTCTGAAAAAACAGTGTAGATTAGCCCCCTTTGCATGCAAATTGTGGGAAATATGCTCCACCAAAATTTATAAATTTCATATCAATAGAAAGAGCTAAACCTATAGATTAATAGGCATCAATTGTTTGTCCAAATTAAAAACTATAACAGACTAAATCATGTAGGCCAAAATGCTATGTTTTATCTGTTTTAAACTCTTAATAACATTTAACCTAAATTCTGTTTTATCATGTAGGCAGCCCGCCACCACCGCCGCCACCGGAGGAGCTCATCGACAAGTGGTGAGAAATGTGTTGATGAATATATGTGTGTCCACGACCATCGTGTCGTTGTTGTTTGTGCTCCGACCATCGTGTCGTCGAGATGTTGATACTATTTCAGAGATGCTTGTGCAGGTACCCCGTGAGGCCCTTGAGATTGCCGGAACGTCGATTAACTTCCGTTCCGGCAAATTCGGGTACTCCATATGTCCCTTTTTTAGCAAAGGTCATGCCAAAATTTTTCGTGAATTTTGGCATGACTTTGCTAAAAAAGGGACATATGGGGTATTGCGACTAATGCATGGGCCGGGGTATCTTAGTACTAAATTAAGTGATGTTTTTCTTATATTTTGTTGTACTAACTTTTGCCTCTTTTTAATGAAGTGCAAACATGTCGGCCGACGCGCCCGGCCCTTCTAAGCACATGAGCGTCGAAGAAGAAGCACGAGAAAAGAACAAGTCGTTCTGGGACGTGAACCCGGAGATGGGGGATGCGGAGGCCGCCGAACTGGCTCGTGACGGCGATGGTGACTTCCAATTAGAGATGGAGATGGAGGATGCGGAGGACACCGACGGAGATGGGGACGCAACCACCACCACCGATGGCGGCGACCACACGGATGTCGGGGGTGACGACCACACGGATGGCGGTGGTGGTAACACGACCGCTAAGAAGCTTAAGAAGCAGAGAAAGGAGCGGACACCGCAAGCGGTCGGCACCGTCACCGACACGTTCACTAAGGTCTCCAAAAGTGGCCAACCCCAGGAGCCATGGGGCATCGCAAAAGGGTACGGAATGCAACTAGGGTGCATCCTCCGGGAAACCGTGTCGATCAACACGTATGACCTCAGGAGCGCGGAGAATGAGGCTTTGCGCACACAACTCCTCAAGAGGCTTCACGAATGATACATTTTCCCGGACGATGGAAACAAAAGGGTGGACAGCTTCGCCATCACGAAGATGAACAATTGTTTGACTAGCTGGAGAGGCCGGGTGAAGGCGAAGATTGAAAAGGGTCTTAGCTGGGAAGAGATCAGTGCCAAAGAGCCGTACATCGACATAGAAGAGTTCGAGGCATTGAAGTTGTCCTTGGCATCTCCGGAGGCTGAAAAATGGACCGAGTGGGGTCGGCAAATGCGGGCAATGAACTTAGGCAACCACCATTTGGGAAGCGGCGGTTACGCAGGAAAAAAGCCTGTTTGGGACAAGGAGGATGCCGAGGTTGCGAAACTTGGGAAAGAGAACCCTTGGTATAAAATCACGGACGAGCAAGTTAGGAACTTTGTTCGGTCCCGCTACTATCTGAAGCCGGGGACGGGGGAATTTGTTACCGACTACAAAGATGTGCTGGATTTCGAGAAAGTTCTGGTAAGGAACTTAATTACCGCGGATATCTCAAAGTCCATTTTCGTTGATTTCTATACATGGGTTCACGTTTATTTGCTTTGTCCGCAGGAGGCTGAGTTGAAGGCTGAGGCTGAGGCCGGCCCGTCGTCCCAGGAGGCAGCCGGCCCGTGGGACACGACTTTCAACCGGGCGATGAACGTTTACAAGGGGAGGGACAAGTCAAAGCCTCCGACGTCAGCAGGCTGTGTGACCGGCTTTGGTACGTCGATGAAGTTCATCGAGTACTACAGCACGGACACCGACACGAAAAGGGAGAGGAGGAAGCCGGCTAAAGATAAAGCCGAGGTTCTCGAGCTAAGGAAGAAGCTGGAGACACTAGAGAAAGAAAAGGTGGACTCCAGCATGGTGGACAAGCTAGTGGCCGAGAAGCTGGAGGAGAAGCTCCGGAGTTTCTTACCCCCTGGATTGTATGAGGGATTAGCTGCTTGGCAAGCGGGAGGTCAACAGGGGCCGATACACTTGCCCAGCTTCGACGGCAGCACCTCCAGCAATAACGTGTCGCCGGTCCTGCTGCCCCCTGTCGTGTCGCCGGTCCTGGTGACCCCACCGGTGCCCCCCCGGCCGGAGAATAATGACAATGCGCACGAGCACCCGGACAATGATAGGCCGGCCGCCGGCACCGGCGCCCTTGTCTCGACATTAGCCGAGCTCAACGCCATCGACAAGGTAACTAATTAGTTAGTCCGCGACATCTTTTATGACTACATATGCCTTTGATGACTGCCATATCTCATGCATGAATGGTGCCCAACATGTGTTGACTCCCAGGACACGCCTTGCATACTCCTGCATAGGGTGGGGGCCGGCGGAGAGTTGAAGGAAGTCGCGTTGGCCAAGATAGTACAACCTCTGACCCGCGATATACACAACACTCGAATGAGTGAGGCCGTGATGAAAGTCAATGTCACGGAGGTACTGCCTGAGTTCCGTGACATCGACCCCCCCACGCAACCTCCGGGAGCTGAGAAACACATGAAGCTTGGCGAATGCGGAAAGTGGATGATGGAATGGCCGAAGACCCAGATTCGTCTTGGGGATGTTATTCATGGGGTCGGTCGCACCGGCAGCGCCACCTCGAGGCCTCGGCTCCCGCTCGTTCGGCCCCCGTCGAGGCGGCCGCAAAAAACTATTGCGGAGGAACCGGCGCCACAAGCAGCCGTCGCCACCACCCAGAAGGAACCGCCGGTCGCCGCCCCCACCGGCCGGAAGCTACCGCCGGTCGCCGCCACCACCGGCCGGAAGCTACCGCCGGTCGCAGCCACCACCGGCCGGAAGCTACCACCGGTCGTCGCCGCCACCAACCGCCACAAACAGTTGTTGGGAACGTCTTCACCGGTTAGTTCTGACTTTCCGAATTCCCCGACTTTCCGACTTTCCCGACTAACGGATGTGCTTTCGTTTATGTTTAGGACAAAGCCGTTGCACCTGAACTTGGTGGCAACGAGGAGGAGGACAATGATGTCAACGTCGATGACTACATCAACACTGGCGCATGCAGGGATGATATGTACATGCCTCATGTGGATGAAGAACCCTTCCGCGACCACCGCGGTCAAGCTGCTCGTCCCACTTCATGCACACAACGCCTGGCCTTCACGCCTCCAGATGCCGGCGATCATCAAGCTCCCCCGGGTAACGTTTTCAGCCCTAACACTCTGATGGAAACTGTTAAAGCGGGGTTCACTGCACCCCCACAATCCCCAGAGAAGAAGAACAAGATCAAGAAGCATAGGAAGAGAAAAGGATCCTCCACCTCTGCGAGCCAGCCAGCTCCTAAGCTCCGGGGTCTTGAAGACACGATTCCACCCCGTGCGGATGGCTTCCCCCGAGTTCATGTAGCTGGTGAACCTATCTTGTCTGGGGACTTGCTCCGCCTCACATAAGGACCCATGATTGCTTTGCAGCAAAGTATCTTGTATCTGGAGGAGCAGCTTCTTAAAGAAAAGCATCCGAGTTACCCGGCGTTCGCGGTCCAGGTGCCAAAGGAGCTGGTGGACTTCGTCCAGGAAGACCCTGCGGATGTGTTCTTCATCGCGTACGAGGACATCTTCAAACTCTTTCACACTCAACGGCTGGACTATAACATGGTCCGTCTATATGCGCTCGATATGGCGATGAAGATCAGGAGAGATGCGACCCCGTACGTCGCGATAGTGGATCCTTACTACATGTGCGACAGCCATCTGGAGGAAGGGTCAAAGACAAGGGAAACGGCCACGGAGTACCTTGTAAAGGTCATGCTGGCCAACAAGACGAAGAACGCCCTTCTTCTGCCTTTCTTTTTCGAGTAAGTACACATCCGCTCGCCACCGTCGGATCTTATGCCTTCTTGTGCATTTCTTCCACCGCTCATCGTTTGTCCAACATTCTGTTTCAATTGTGTTGAGCAGGGACAAGTACTGCGCACTCATCTGCGTATCCCCGAGGTGGTCCATTGCCACTTATTTGGACTCGGGGAATAAATCCACGCCGAGACGATACACCAGAATAAAGGGTGTTCTGGATGACGCTCTCGAGGCCTATGCCCAAAAGGGCGGCCCATTCCATAACAAGTCGGAATTCTTCACGGAGGACAACACACACAAGTTTCAGCATGGGACCGGCGTCCATTGCATCAAGCAACTGGATGGCAGCGTGAAGGAGGCCTACTACGCCCTCCATCACCTTAAAGGAATTGTCCGGGATTGCGAGAAAACGAAGTTTCCATCGGGTCTCGCAGAATACACCAACTCAGAGGATGCTCTCACCGATGCTGATTACAGAGCAGACTTCCATCGCATCCGGCTGCAGTTGACAACGATCATCCTCGAAGATGTCCTTCACATATCAGGGTCCTACCACCACCACAGAGGTATTATATATAGAAGTGCATGCGTAGGGTTATCTATTATATATATGCTATGCTATGAAACCCAAATAGGATAGCCATATGATTGTCTTGCCTCTCTACTTAGATGAATAAATTATACTCTATTTTATATCACTAACCTATATATATATCCCAATTTATCTTCAGTGTTGTCTCAGAGGAGTATCGAAGAACGACTAGAGGCACAGTATGACACCAGGGAGTGGAGGACGAAACAAGGCTTTCTACCGTTGCCGGAGCCGCGATAGAAGAGGACTCCATGATTATGCATGCTCCCGGATCATAGTTAGGCGGCGAACACTTGATTTGTAATGTGTAGTGTGAAATGTTGAACTTTTGGTTGTATATACATGACTAGCTAATTGTGTTTACATTCGGCACTTTTGTGACTATGTGTATATATATATGTATCTCGATCGGGCCACTAATTAAGTAATATATATGTGTGATGACATATTGATTAATATCATTGTCTGTTTATATACCTGTCAAATATACCTGTATTTTCTGTATAAACCTATATAAATACTGTATATATGTGTATTTATACAGCAAAATAAAAAAAATACAGTTTTTCTGGTTAATACTTCTGTGGTGCACCTTTTTTAGTTTTTGTGTCGCACCACTTTCTGTAGCGCACCAAGGGCAGTGCGCCACAGAAAGACTCTCCATAGGGTCCTGGCGACCTAGTTCTGTGGCGCATATCCTTGGTGCGCCACAGAAAATATTTTTGTGGCGAGAATTCTGTGGCGCACTAGGCTAGCCCACAGATGCGCCACAGATAACCAAAATGGTGCGCCACAGATAGCTTGTTCTGTGGTAGTGAGTGTGCGGTGCGGGCCGGCGTGCACCTGGGTGGGCCGGCCTGGGAGCCGGCCCAGGCCGGCAGGAAGGCCGGGGGACCATCCGAAGCGACCGGCCGGTGAACCGGCCCAGGCCGGCGTGAGGCCGGGGTGGCGCCCGAACGGGCCGGCCTGGGAGCCGGCCCAGGCCGGAGGTGAGGCCGGCAGCCCCCCCCCTTTCCTTTTTCCTTTTTAATATTCTGTCTAAAAACTTCCGATACCGAAAACGTAATATCTTCCACATACGAACTCCGTTTTCGGTAATCTTGGACTCGTTGGAATCGTCACAACGATCACAACAAGAATATTCATAGAAACATCATTGTTCAACAAGATATGGTAAAACCAAATGGTGAGAGGTAAAACCCTTTTATTAAAAACCGGAAAACCATATCTTTTGCATATGAAGTCCGAATGACACAAAACCACTTTTGTGGGAAAGAGGACGACAAATGCTACCCAATAACATGTGAGAATATTGAAACCAAGCAAGGGAGATTTTGCTAATAAATGGAAGAGTGAAACCTTCCGCATAGATGGACCGGCAAAAACTCCGACACCGAAAACTCAATAGGGAACACATATGAGAACCGTTTTCGGTGACCTTGGGCTTGTCATGACAAGCACGACAAGCACCAATACCACACCACGATAAGAGCCAAATAGAAACCAATAAAGATGATGCCAAGGATGCAAAGGTTTGAGCTCTCTATGACCGATACGCTAAAGCTCACTTGAGAGCCCCTCTTGATAGTACGGTTACCTATCTAACAAACCCGGTCTCCCAACAACACCGCGAGACCGGTAAAATAGAAACCCTATCAAGATCATACCTTTGCCTTGCGCATTCCACTTGAGCTAGATGATGACGATCTTGATCTACTCTCAAGTGGATCACCTTTCTTGATTGTGCTCCACTTGGTGAAGAATCGCATATTGCTCCCCCATACACCAAGATGGGAGAGGCACTCTTCGACATATCTTCACTTGGCCTTTATCTTGATGACGATCACCACATGACACCATCCTCCATGGACAACATAGGATCTTCCTCTTGATTCATGCTCATGGAGAAACACCCTGGCCTTGATCAACAAATGATCTTCTTCTTCACATGCCCTAATCTTGTATGTTGATCAACTTGCACTTAGCCTTGATCAACATATAGTTTTCTTCTTTTAGCCTTGACTCCAACATATGGAGTCCACGCATTCCTTATGGACCAACACTGCAAATATAACTCAAAGCACACATTAGTCCATAGAGATTGTCATTAATTACCAAAACAACACATGGGGGCAACCATGCTCTTTCAATCTCCCCCATTTTGGTAATTGATGACAATCCCTTTTGAGAGGGTTTATATAATGAATTAAGCAACCTTGCAAGACAAGGATGCATGAGCATGAGAGACAAATGCTTAAGAATCAAACGAAAGCATAAGACCAAGTTCCCTTAAACCCTCTAAAACTTCTCCCCCATTGGCATCGATTGCCGAAATGGGAAGAAAAAATTTAGAAGGCCAATATAATATGAGTTCCTCCACAAGGTATGCATTCCTCAAGGTATGAGTGAAATTAAATGCACATATCCATTGACGAATAATAGAGGAAATCAAACTATATTGAGGATCCAAAGATTGCAAAAGGATGAAATCATTCTAAACATCTCCACCAAGGAGAAGAGCAATCGAGAAGATCCTAACCGAGAGTTCTAAATAAAAATAGAGAAGCTCCCCAATGTTCACGCACTATTGAGGAGTGCACAAATATGGAATCCTCACTCCCCCAAAATCATCTAGAACACTCACCAAGTGCAAGGATGTAAAAAATAAAGCAAAACAAAAACACTTGCACCAAAGATGTGGTTGAGCCATAAGGAGATACCCATTAAAAGAAATTATTTAGAAAGGCCCAACCAAGAGTATGTGTGTGTGACAAGACAATTAATTTGGTAAGACACATAGTCTTAATCAAATGGAGATAAGTTATATATCAAGTATTGACACACACAACTTTACAAAGAAGATTTTAAAAAAATGTTCACAAGCTCGAAGATACCAATTGGAAATTACAACCAATCGAAAAATAACAAAGAGCAAGTGAGAACACTTAGCCAACAAAATCAACATACTCACCATGATGAGAATGAAGAGAAAAATCTTCAATAGAATGTGAGTGCGCAAAGATGCGAGTAGAAATAAGACAAGCACTCACGATACAAACTTGGAGCCACCAAAGAATTATAGATAAAAGACAAGGTGGCTTGAAGAAAGTAGGATACCAAATAAAAGGTGACCTCTCTCATATGTATGGGTTTCTAAGTAGACAATGATATTCATCGACAAAGAAACTTGCACATATAAAATGATCGAAGAAAGAAGACTATGGTAACCAAAAGGAAGTCATGAATATACAAAAAGAGATTATTGCTTAAAAGCATAGCACATAGCTCAAATTTATCTCATTGTATATAAATGAACTTCAAACACATCAAATGCATCACACATATCACTAAGAGAACAAGAGATAGTGGAAATGCTTTGAGATAGGCAACAAGTATCACAAAGAAATAATACCAATTGAAGGAATGTTTTTGCAATTTCATCACAAATATCACAAAGATATACCAAGTGAAGGAAATAATTCAAAACCACAACAATTGTACATTAAAGTTTTCATGCCAAGAGGCAACCTACACAAGGTTGAATACAAGAAAGATATGCATGAGATAGATACTTGTTACCGAGATGCATTGGTGATGACGAAGATGATCTTTTGTTAGTCATCATAGCTTGACTCCTAAAATCACATGGTGAGACCACCTTCCTTATGAATGAGGCAAGCATCCAACGCTTCTCAATTGTACCTAAAACACAATTCAAGTACAATATGGTTCCCAAACTCATTGGGTTCCATAGTAGTTAGATACACTACAATACATAGGAAACACTCCACATAAATATGTGCATATAGATATGAAATTGAATTTCATGCACATCTTAGCCGATTTAGGATTTGGTGGAGTATCCCCTATATATTGGATCAAGAAAGACTAGCATGCCATAAAATAAATATACTAGTAAATATGCATGCATGGACTTACAAGAACCAAATGATATACAATTTGGGCAAAACACCAAGTAAACCAAGAAGAGAGCACACCAAAGTGTGACACAAAAAAAGGTTTTCCAAGTTATATCAAAATCCAAATCAACATATGATTGAGGAAAAATCAAATCAACATATGATTGATTCCAAAACACGTCAACACATGAAGTGTGATATCAATAGGAATCAAATCAAACAACACATGAGAGATAAGACACCAATTGAAAAATAGGATACCATTTTGGAGACAAGATACCAAGAGGAGGTTAATACTTGACCGAAATCAAGTAAAGTAAAATAAAGTAATAAGGTATCAAGATTTCCACAATAAATATCAATTGAAGCAAATATCTATGGAGAAGATATTAAATTCCAATTAATACCAATTGAAGGTACCTAGACAAGGTCAATGAGCATATAAGATAAAAGAAAGAGACATGCTCAAAGGATTTTCTCATTTTATAGGATAAACATAAAGCAAGAAATGAGAAAGCAAGACTCCCAAGAGAGAGCAAGGTTACACCAAATAAACCAAACACCTTCTACACTTTTCATGATGGCACAAAGCATCAAGAGAAAAGATTTGTCTTCCATAAACACATATGATAGAAATCAAATGCCACTTGAAAGGATCAAATATTGATAGATAGGATAGTGTTCTAAATAAAAGGAATGCTCCCCCAAGATTCATGCATTATTTTTGATATTTGCATTTGAATACAAAATGCACGCACAAGGGATCATTACTCTTCATATTTTATTTACAACACTAAACACTACCAATTTGAGGTTTAGGATCCTAGCAAGAGGCAAGGAAGGCAAAGGGAGTCAAAATGAATATTTTGGCAAGAGATGGGGCAAATAAAAACCAATGCCAATGTAATGATAATGAAAAATATTCTACCACAAACATAAATATGGATTGTCCAAGGACAATGACCATTTGGAATTATTTTCCCGGTAATAGAGGTATCCAAGAATATCCTCACAAGATAAAACATATGGAAAGAGATAAGAAATAAGCACCATATTTGACTAAGGTTTGTTGGTAGTTCCAACTATTCAAACCAACCGGCAAGGCCATGGTTAGAATAATATTGAACAAATGGTTTCTCAACTAATGTATGGAGATGCATAGTAGAGAATAACCACACCAAGCAAACACACACAAACAAGACCCAAAAGATAGCTAGAAAGCAAATTAGAACTTGTTCGAGCTAATATGCCACATAGAAATACGATAATTGACAATATCAAATCTACGTGGCAAAACCTCGAATGTTCACATTTTATGGGATTGTAATATGCACATAGCTTATTACTCCCCCATAATGTGATAATTCTTTTTATCTAAGCAAGAGGCAAATAAAATCAACTAGAGATAATTAATGGATGTTATAGAATTTGAATTTCTCATGAGCATGACACACCACATAGTTACTAGATAATCTTGATATATCAATACTCGGTGGTGTTACTCATATACACACATTTTTAGGTTAGTGAAGTGCACAAAGCATATCACTCCCCCAAAATGGGATAGTCCATTAATCTCTCAAAAGAGCCCATTGAAATCAACACAAGATCCAATAAGGACTCAACACAAAGTTTACACATATATGGAGCGCACATTAACATACACAAACTTGATTACTCAAGGTAAGTAATAAGCACAACATATACAAGCACATGCTAGGAACAAAACTAACACATGCTAGGGAGCAAGCAACTTTCAATGTATATATATAATTTAAATATAAGTTACCGCAAGAAGGAGCATTGGATATGAGATATGACAATATAATCCAAATGACTTGGCTTGTGGAAATAATAGTCCAGAAGATCCCTTAATTCTTCAAGGATAGCCAAGTCTCCAATGTCCTCCATCACAACCTATTGATCAAGTTTGAGCTTGTTGGTCCCCAATCAAGTTGGGTCCTAAGAGGTTAGTCACAATAGGCTTGGCAACCCAAATGGTTCTTTTCTTGACACCACTTTGAGTTCCCACATATTTGGCAAACACATTGACAACTCTATCCTTTCTAAGTGAATAAGCATCATCAATTAAGATGGGGTTGGATAGGTTACCGATAGTGCATGAAGAAGCAAAGTGACCCTTGCCACGGCAAAGGTAGCAACATCGACTCTTTTCTTTCTTCTTAATAGGCTCCTCAACTTGAGGGGCATTTGCTTGAGTCTTCTTAGGAGGTAACCTTTGTTCAACTCGTGGTTGAGCACGAGATTGATTAAGAGGCCACTTCCCTAATTGCTTCTCACTAAGAGGCTTCTTCTTCATTGGGCAATCTCTAACATGGTGCCCTTCAATCTTGCACTTGAAGCAAGTAATCTTGGCCGAATTCTTGACTTGTTCTTGGCCCTTCTTTTTGCTACTCTTGGACTTGTTCTTGATATTGGAGTTGAATCCAAGTCCACTCTTGTCATTTGGGGATTTTTGCACACTCAACATGTTGTCAAATGTGGCCTTCCCTTTATGACGCTTCTCCACATCTTTCTTCAAAGAAGTGGCTTGTGCCTTGTGCTCTTTAGTCTTCCCTACAAGGTTAGTAGCTACACAAGTACTAGTGGAAGTTGAGGCTTCATTGTTAGAGCAACTAGGCACGAAGTGTAATTAAACATATGATTTACCACTAGTGTGAGATGAAGAATTACACGGACTAGCACATGGCATTGTAGCATTTTTAGTAGAAGTTGTGCCATTGTCCACATGAGGCTCACTAGATATTACCTTGGTAGCGATAGCCTCATGAGCTAACTTTAGCTTATCATGAGATACGAGAAGATCTTCATGAGAGCACGAGAGCTTCTCATGGCTTTCTTCCAATATCTCATAATTGCTAGTTAGCAATTTAAGTTGATCCCTTAGCTCAACATTCTCCTTTAAAATGGATGCTTCACAAGAAATAGAGTTAGTAGCACAAGCATCAACATTAATAGCAAAGGGAGAACAAGTAGGAAGCTCTTTTAGTAATTGAGCTTGGAGTTGATCATGAGACTTAGTGAGATGTGCAAGAGAATCTTCCAAGGACTTGACATCCTTTTCAAATTTCACATTAGCCTCAAGGAGTCTACCAATTTCAACAACAAGCTCATCATTTTTAATTTTAAAATCATTAGCCACCTTGAGAGCTCTATCATGGGTTTATTTACTTTAGATAACTCTAGAGTAAATGTCTCCTTAAGAGATTTCTTGGTGGTTTGGATTTCTTCGAGAGCTTGCTCAAGATCCGCAATCGTGTTCGCATAATTACGTTCACGGCTAAGACTTTCATCTTCACGAGCTTCCAAATTTTCAATAGTAATCCCTCGCTCAACAAGGGTGCTCATGATTTCATGGAGGTTCTCACAAGCATTTTTATTATTTGAAAGAGCATTAAGAACCATTAGACCTTTCTTTTTAAAGTGAGCATCATCTTCTTCATCATCATCATTATTGTTATGATCATCACTACTTGATGATTTAGAAGATATGCAAGGACTATCAACACAAGCATGTGAAACATTTATAGTTCTAGATGTGTTTAAGTCCAAAGATAAATCATTGCAATGAGATAGAGATGAAATATTATGTAAAAGAAGCTCACTATCATTATTGCAAAATTTATCCCTACTCACCATTGCATTATTTTGTGGCTTGCCACATGTAGGTGAGGTAGAAGAAGTTGAGAACTCATTACGCCCGGAGGTGGAGTGAGAACAATCATTCTCACTATCCATGGACACACCATAATTGTCTTGAAGCTTGGTCCATAGCTCATGGCCATTCCGATAAGGAGAGATCGACAAAGCAACTGCATTACTCAAAGACTTGAAAATCACTTTAGAGGCTCCATCATCTAGATAAGAATTTTCCTCATCCTCTAGAGGAGAAAAACCCATATCTAGAATTTGCTCTATATATGGATCAATGTCCCGAAAATAATCTAGCATGCGATTTCTCCAATCATTATAATTAGTGCCATCGAATATTAAAGAATCATTGTGCACTAAACCACTAGACGACATCTTTACTCTCTAGGCCGTGAAGCCCTATAAAGAGAGAACCCGCTCTGATACCAATTGAAAGGACACGGATGTCGCCTAGAGGGGGGGTGAATAGGCGATTTAAAATTATTACGGTTAAGGCTTGAATAAATGCGGAATAAAACTAACGTTTAATTTATCTAGCCAAAACCTAAACTAGCTAGGTTCACCTATGTGCACCAACAACTTATGCTAAGCAATATGATCAACTAGGTGATAGCAAGATATATGACTTTAAGCTCGATGTCTATCACAAAGTAAATAGCATAAGTAAGAAGCTCGGGATAGAAATACCGAGGCACTTGGAGACGATGATTTATCCCGAAGTTCACTTCCCAATGGAAGCTAGTCTCCGTTGGAGCGGCGAGGTGTTCATCAATGTGAAACACCGAGTAGCCTTGATATGGCACACCGTATCTCCGTTGTGTCTTACCACCAATGTGGCGAGGCACTTGTCACTATGTTGCCGTTGAGGTTGACAACTAGAACCTTTACAAGGGTGAAGCTCACTCCACAAGTTGGAGGGTCTTCACCAAATGCACCTAGCCACCAAGACTTGATGCCCAAGGCCGAGGCACACACCACAACTCAATTGGTGGCTCCCGGCAATATCTTCGTAGCTACCAAAGCTCCGAAGCGAACAAGGTTGGGCCTCCCTCCAACCTAATTGGAGGCTCCCAACAAATCCCGTGAGCCACCAAGACTCCGAGAAATCAACAACCGTCTAGGGTACCAACGTGCCCTAGAGGAACAAGCTCTAGGGCACCAAAGCACCCAAGAGGAACAAGCTTCTCAACTTCACTTCCACGTATCACCGTGGAGAACTCAAACCGATGCAACTAATGCAATGGCAAGAACACACTAAGTGATCAAGTTCTTCCAACCCGAATCCAACCAAAGCAACTAATGCTTGGGAGGGATTAGAGAGGAAGAACAAAGGAGAAACACAAAGAAACTCCAAAGATCTAGATCCAAAGTGTTCCCCTCACTTAGAGGAGAAATCAACCGGTGGAAACAAGGATCTAGATCTCCTCTCTCTTTTTCCTCAAAAGGTAGCAAGAACTATCGGAGAGATTGAGAGAAAGCCAAGCTTGAGAAGGTCAACAATGGAGGGAGAAAATAGCTCAAGAAGTTGGCAAAAGGTTGATTTATTTTTGGGGAAGAACCCCTTAAATAGGGGCTCCAAAAATGGAGCCGTTGGGTTATTTTGCGCGCAGCCAAAACAAGGGAAAGCAGCCCGGCCTGGGAGCCGGCCCAGGCCGGCAGGCAGGCCGACGGGCGAAGAGGTGTGCGGTGCGGGCCGGTGTGCACCCGGGTGGGCCGGCCTGGGAGCCAGCCCAGGCCGGCAGGAAGGCCGGGGGACCATCCGAAGCGACCGGCCGGTGAACCGGCCCAGGCCGGCGTGAGGCCGGGGTGGCGCCCGAACGGGCTGGCCTGGGAGCCGGCCCAGGCCGGAGGTGAGGCCGGCAGCCCCCCCCCCCCCCCCCCTTTTCCTTTTTCCTTTTTAATATTCTGTCTAAAAACTTCCGATACCGAAAACGTAATATCTTCCACATACGAACTCCGTTTTCGGTAATCTTGGACTCGTTGGAATCATCACAACGAGCACAACAAGAATATTCATAGAAACCTCATTGTTCAACAAGATATGGTAAAACCAAATGGTGAGAGGTAAAACCCTTTTATTAAAAACCGGAAAACCATATCTTTTGCATATGAAGTCCGAATGACACAAAACCACTTTTGTGGGAAAGAGGACGACAAATGCTACCCAATAACATGTGAGAATATTGAAACCAAGCAAGGGGATTTTGCTAATAAATGGAAGAGTTAAACCTTCCACATAGATGGACCGGCAAAAACTCCGACATCGAAAACTCAATAGGGAACACATATGAGAACCGTTTTCGGTGACCTTGGGCTTGTCATGACAAGCACGACAAGCACCAATACCACACCACGATAAGAGCCAAATAGAAACCAATAAAGATGATGCCAAGGATGCAAAGGTTTGAGCTCTCTACGACCGATACGCTAAAGCTCACTTGAGAGCCCCTCTTGATAGTACGGTTACCTATCTAACAAACCCGGTCTCCCAACAACACCGCGAGACCGGTAAAATAGAAACCCTATCAAGATCATACCTTTGCCTTGCGCATTCCACTTGAGCTAGATGATGACGATCTTGATCTACTCTCAAGTGGATCACCTTTCTTGATTGTGCTCCACTTGGTGAAGAATCGCATATTGCTCCCCCATACACCAAGATGGGAGAGGCACTCTTCGACATATCTTCACTTGGCCTTTATCTTGATGACGATCACCACATGACGCCATCCTCCATGGACAACATAGGATCTTCCTCTTGATTCATGCTCATGGAGAAACACCCTGGCCTTGATCAACAAATGATCTTCTTCTTCACATGCCCTAATCTTGTATGTTGATCAACTTGCACTTAGCCTTGATCAACATATAGTCTTCTTCTTTTAGCCTTGACTCCAACATATGGAGTCCACGCATTCCTTATGGACCAACACTGCAAATATAACTCAAAGCACACATTANAGTCCATAGAGATTGTCATTAATTACCAAAACAACACATGGGGGCAACCATGCTCTTTCACATATCCTATAGGAACTAATCCTATAGGAATTTTGTAGTGTAAATCCTATAGGAAAAAAGCATGAGGTCCAACCTCATGGAAAATTCCTTTCCCACAATCAAAGATAATCACTCTTCCCATAGGATTCAATTTGGTATGGCATTTCAATCCTATAGGTTTTCTTTCCCTACATTTTTCCTACCTTGTTGAATCAAAGAAGCCGTTAGTTTGGATCAGGCCAAGGTCACGGTCGATCCTTGCCGTGTAGGTGGCGAGCTTTAGCTTTTTGGCTTCTGTAATAGTCGTGTTTAAGATGGGTGAGAGCTTTGGCTAGCCGAGTACTATAGCTTGTTGGAGGACTTCCGCATCTATCCCATTGGCGGTGTTCCTTGGTTCACTACCTGCGCTGGATTGCATTGGGGTTTAGAAATTCACTACCTCGTATCCTGCAGTAGCGCTTTGAACTTGGGTTCGCTCGAGCAAGACCCGTTGATGGTCTCCGTGTTCCAGTTACCTGTGATAAAGGTTTTGAGGCCACCAACGTAATTTTAGACTTTGTTGTACCAACTTTAGAGGACATTAGTGTAAGAAGTTGGAGTGAGCCTAGATTCATCGACGACCATGTCGTTATTCGCAGGGCCCACAATACCCGTTCCCTTAGCCAAACATAGGTAAGGGTAAACCGCACAAGATCTAGGCATATATCAGGATCCTGCACATTTTGAGCAGGTTTTGGGTCCGTAGACTAGAGAGCATGCAAGTTTTAGTAGGAGAAGCCCCCGAGTGTTTTATAGGTTGGATTCATCTGTTAGGTCCTATGAAAAGAGGGTGATCGAGTGAAAGAGGCGTGACGCGAAGCAGTCAAGCCGGAGGAACTCTTTTGATGACGTGGGAGGCTTTAGGGCATCGACAACATGGTCGGCTAGCCGGAGCAGGGCTCATAGCATATGGAGGCAGCGGCAGAGGACCTAGAGGGTTACAAAGATGCGTGGGCAGCCAATGGCAGGTCTGGTCAGCGACAACAGAGGAGGGAGAGGGATCCGCCTAGCTTCAATGACGTCCGTGTCCACTAGGAGGCGGTCACACGCCGGGTGTCGTGTGGAGTCGATCGATGGGGAACGGCACCGCGTCGGCCAGACATGAGGGTCGCCGGATGCAGGAAAGATGGTGACAGAGGATCTGGTGTCGCAGGCGAGGTCGGTAGTGAGAACCAGAAGGCGGCCTCATTTTCGGGGTAGGTGAGGGATTTGGGAGCGGTGGCAGTTGTTCGGATAGAGGAGAGAGAGAACGGTAGGTGGGAGAGGAGGGGAGAGAATACTTGTATGGGGTGACAACTGGGCTAGGACGGATGGAGGACGGACAAACGTATTGATGGACAATGCCTGCTTCGGTCCAAATCTAGCCCACGGAAAATGGGTCAAGACAGAGAAAAAATGAAATGCATGTCCGTTTGGTGTTCCCCTTTTGATACTTGTGTTTTTGCGCCCGGACAGAAACGCACGCGTCCGGGCTAAATGGGTCTCTCCGTTCGGGTTTCCCTTAATACCGATCAAACGGAAATAGAAAGACAGGAAACAACGGGAGAGGCATTTTGGCTCCCGGGTGCATATGCTCCTATTATTTGGTTCAAAATTTAAAAAATATGAAAATGTTTCTAAAAAAATCTGGAAAAAATAGGGAACAAACATATACAAGTTTTCAACATGCGTGAATAATTTTGAAAGGAAATGACACTTTCTGTGTCCTGTGCAAAAAGGACAAAATCTGGGTTTTGAAAAATGTATTTTAACATGTCATTTCGGCCACAGATTTTGTCTTTTTTGCACAGATCACAGAAAGTGTCATTTCCTTCCGAAATAAAATTAGAATCCAGATCGAGAAATCCTTGAGCACAATACCAGCGCATGTCACTCGACTTTGACGCCGCCATAGCGGCCACCCAATGAAAATTCAACATATCACATCTGATGGGGGGATACTTTACAGGTAGGCCCATGGACCCGGAAAGTAGACCCGCCAAGACCAAGAAGGCCAACGCCGAGTCACGAGACAAGTCACATGGGCTGGGCTGGAGACAAGCCGACCAAGGCCCGTGTGGAGAAAGAGGCTCGTCCAAAGAAGGAGTCCAAGTACAACCCGGAGTCTAACTTGGAAGACCAAGACGTAGAGTAGGACTCCGTGTTCTAGTGTGACTCGGTATAGCCTGTAAGTCCAGAGACCCGGCAGCCTTTATAAGCAGGGTCCTGGACCTTAGATCGACGAGTTCTAAGAGATAAGCTTCAACCAGAAGAGAGAAACCCTAGCCACCAGAGAGAAGTCGCCGGCTCCTGAGTTGTAGGAGCCGGGTCCTTGTAATTGAGATCAAGTAAAGAGCAATAACATAGAAGCAGGAAGTAGGTCTTTACCTCTAATCAGAGGGGCCGAACCTGGGTAAATCCTTGTTCCCCGGCGAGATTAACCGTTCCCACGTACTTCAATCACCAATGGCCCCAGAACTCATCTTCCCTGAGGAAGAACTTGCCGTGACAACCCCACGACAGTTGGCGCCCACCGTGGGGCCTATGGTGACAAAAGGAGTTGAGATCGTTGGAGCTGCTCGTCGAGCTATGGAGAAACTCGCCATCGGGCGGGTCTACACTGATGAACATGGTGAGACCGAGATCGATGACTCAGGCTGGACTTCGGAGATGAACGAAGTCGACGAGGGCTACCAGCTTGTCTTTGGAGGAATCAACGTGTTCGTCGGGATGGTTTGCGCGTCGGGTCTTCGCGCGAACTCGGCGGAGTCAGTATCAGAGCCAACCGTTGTCGTCGAGTCCGATGGCGAGGAGTCGGTTGGAACTTCAGAGGTCGGCATCATCGCCGAGTCTGAGGAACCCCAAGCTGAGAAACCAGATATGCTGCAAGAGTCAGATTCAGATTACGATGCAGATTCAGAGTCTATCTTACCCTTGTTTGAAGATCGGCTTGGGTATGGGATAGAGGAAGAGGATTATGAGGAGTCGCCAGTGCACGCCCGTGTTGTGGGTGTCTACATGTCTGGAAGCACTGGAAATCAGTTTGATTCGACTCTGTTGACGAAGGAAATTAACGCAAATAATGCTGCAGAGAGGGCGGCTGAGTTAGTCAATGCTCGTACTGCGTTGGAGAGGCAACTAGCTGATATCACAGAAGCAAACCGTAGACTGGCCGAAGAGCGGGCCCGAGTCCAAGATGAAGCTCAAGTCGTGCGGAGACGCCGCGAGGAGCTTACTTCAATTCAACACCACAGAGCCAGGAGTCGCTTGAATGATGGAGTGCACATCAATCCAACCAATCTATTCACCACACCTAATGGTCCAGGCAGAGGAGCCGGACTAGGAGGCTCAGCGGCAGTAGGAGGCGCCGCAGGAGGAGGAACAGGAGCACCACCACCACCACCGCCACCACCACCCCCAGAAGGACCGGGAGGCAGCCGTACCAACGGACCACCGCCTGAAGGAGGAGTCGGAGGAGGAGCGTCTGGTGGCTTAGGGTCTCAGCCTAACAGATTTCATACTCCAGAGGGACATTACTCTAATCCTATGGACAACGTTCATGCGGCGACTCTGAGATTGGAGAATATTGTGGTACCAGAGGGACCAGCAGGACAGGAGACTCGTGAGGCCATCGAGCTACTGAAAACAGCTTTGACTCAGCAAGCTTTGTATCCAACTTTTCCAGATGCAAGTAGACTACATTCAACACCCTTCAACTCAGGTACGAGGAGTCGGCACGGTGAGTCCAACCCGGCCAACTCTACAAGTGCAAGGCGTCGTGAACAAGAGAGGAATCGTGCAAACATACCAACTACTTCACGAGCTCAGCTAGTGGTTGATGAAGCAAGGCAACGACGAGAAAGAGATGCAGCAAGAGCTCGGGAGGCAGAGAGGGACAGAGCGTTAGTGGGTGCAGCCAACCCGCCTCAGCCAACCCAGGTGCACGAGGAGGTGACTTCTCCTGGTGCTTCCCCAGCGTTAACAGGACCAGAGTGTCTGTCTGATGCCATCAGGTCCGAGTCCTTCCCCAGCAGTTTCAAGGAGCCGCGCAAGGTTCCAAACTATGAGCCCAACATGGACCCGACCTCTTGGTTGGGTACATATGAGATGGCAATGAGTATTCGCAATGCCACAGGTAATTTGTGTGCCAAATTCATGTATCTTATGATGGAGGGAGCAGCCAAGGTTTGGATGCGCAACTTGCCTCCTAGGTCAATCAACTCTTGGGAGCAATTGAAGGCGGCTTTTATTCAGAACTTCCAGGGCACATGCAAAAAGCTCAGCACCATCGAGGACCTGGAGCGGTGTGTTCAGAGGAAGGGCGAGTCGGCAAGGCACTGGATGAAGCGGGTCTCAGAGATCATTAATTCCTCACAAGGACTCCCACCAGTTTCAGTGCTAATGGCGATGGAGAGAAATTGCAGTTACAATCCCTTGAGTTGGAAGCTAGGTCGCATGAAGGAGAGCCTGAATCAAGGTATTCCCCTTACAATTGGTGAGATCATGGCAGGTGCTAATAAGCACGCTGCCACAGACAAAACAAAGGATCAGGAGGAAGGGACTAAAGGACAAGGTGGCAACGGTCAGAGTCAGAACCAGAATCAAAACCAGAATCAAGGTGGTGGCAAGCGGCCGTATGGAGACAACTCTGACCTAGTGGCCAACACAAACACTGGGGTCAGACGCAAGGACAATAATTCTAATGGATACCAAGGCCGTACTCCAAGCACAGAGGAGGTCTTGAGGATTCCATGCCCTAAACACGCCAAGAACGGCAGATGCGGTCATACCTTGGGACAGTGCGTAGATTTGCAGCGTGCCGGGTTCCAAGGACCTGGAAACAGAAACAATGGTGGATATAGAGGAAACAATGGAGCCGGAGGACCCGGCAATAACGGCGGAGGAGCCGGCAATAATCCAAACCAACCTCAAGGAGGAGGTAACCAGCAGGGCGGGTTCCAGCAGAACCCGAAGCAGCTCCATGACGGCAACGGGCAATATTATGTCACAACTCGGCCACAGAACCCGAGTCGTGGCAGTTACCATGTCTTCACAACAAGCACGTCCAAACGTTCCAAGAAGTTAAAGGTTAGAGCAGTTAATGCAGTAGAGCCGGCCCTTCCATAGTGGCTCAGGTGGTCAGAGCAAACCATCACATGGAGTCGGGCAGATCATCCTCCAAGAGTCGACGACCCAGGGCAGCTAGCCTTGGTAGTGGCACCTCAGGTTGGGGGCTATACATTGAATAAAGTGCTTATGGATGGAGGAAGTAGTATCAACATCTTATATTATGACACATTCAAGAGGATGCAGCTGCAAGATAGACAGCTAATTCCAACAGAGACAGTGTTCCATGGGATAGTACCAGGGAAGTCGGCCAAACCCATTGGTAAGATTTACCTTGAGGTTGCTTTTGGTACAGTGGAGAATTTTCGTTCAGAGATTATGCCTTTTGAGGTAGTGGATCTTAAGAGTCCATACCATGCTCTCTTTGGTCGACCAGCATACTTTAAGTTTATGGCCAGACCATGCTATGTTTACTTGAAGCTCAAGATGCCAGGTCCAGCAGGAGTCATTACAGTTAATGGCAGCAGACAGATGGCATTGGAGTGTGAGTTAGGTGATGCAGCTATGGCCGAGACAGCTTGTGCTCAAGAGGAGCTGAAGTTTTACAAGGCAAACGTGGACCCGGAGGACAACTCGGTCCTTAAGAAGCCGGCCACAGAGGAGAAGATGAAATTCAAGTCAGCTCAGGACACAAAGCAAGTCGACTTTACCCCTGGTGATTCTTCCAAGCAGTTCACCATTGGGGCACACCTCTCTGATAAATAGGAAAGCGCGCTCGTCGAGTTCATCCGTGAGAATCGGGATGTTTTTGCATGGAAGCCATCTGACATGCCAGGAGTCCCGAGAGAACTCGCCGAGCACAGCTTACATGTTAATCCTAATGCAAGACCAGTTAAGCAGGGTCTGCGCAAGTTTCATGATGACAGGAGGAAAGCCATAGGAGAAGAGGTGGCTTGGCTCCTCGCAGCCGAGTTCATCAAGGAGGTCTTTCACCCAGAATGGGTGGCCAATCCAGTGTTAGTGCCAAAGAAAACAGGAGAGTTGCGTATGTGCATCGACTTCACGGGCCTAAACAAGCATTGCCCTAAGGACCCGTTCGCACTACCTCGCATAGACCAGATCATTGACTCCACAGCGGGGTCAGAGTTACTTTGTTTCTTGGATGCATATTCAGGGTACCACTAGATCAGACTCAACATAGAGGATGAGCTGAAGACGTCTTTCATTACGCCCTTTGGAGCATTTTGCTACACAACAATGCCCTTTGGACTCAAGAACGCAGGAGCTACATATCAGAGATGTATCCAAAATTGTTTCAAGAAACAGATTGGCAGGAATATCCATGCTTATGTGGATGATGTAGTGGTCAAGTCTCAGAAGGCCGACTCTCTGATAGCAGACCTGACAGAAACCTTTGAGAATCTACGCAAGTACAAGATGAAGCTCAACCCGACCAAGTGTGTTTTTGGAGTCCCTGCGGGCAAACTCCTAGGCTTCATCGTTTCAGAGCGAGGCATTGAGGCAAATCCAGAGAAAATCAAGGCTATCCATAACTTGCAGAAGCCGACTTGTCTGAAGGACGTTCAAAAGCTCACTGGATGTGTGGCAGCTCTAAGTAGGTTTATTTCAAGACTCGGGGAGAAGGCGGGTCCTCTCTACCGACTCCTGAAGAAGTCAGATAAATTCCTATGGGATGAAGAAGCCGACTGTCGTGGATATGGGACACGGGTACCCGTAAGGAGTACTAACGAGGCCCAACAGGAGGAAGCCCAGCAAGCCGACTCCAATCAGAGTAGGAAAAGGACTCAACTTTCCCACTTGTAATAGATTAGCCGAGTCCTAAGAGGACTCTACCTGTAAGCCGGCCTCCTCCACCTTTATAAGGAGGGGCAAGGCGCACCAAGAGGCAAGGCCTAGACAGACCCGATAGATCCAACACAAGCCTAGACAGATCTAGACAAGAGGAGCCGCCTCATCGGCGACTTCCACCATGAGAGGAATAAGACCTAGCCACAAATAGCACGTAGGGATATTACCGGATGATGTTTCCCGGGTCCCGAAGCTGTATAAATCTTGTCTCCCGTGTCGTTCGTCTACTAACCCACATCGACGATGCCCGCGCGTACATAGTCCCGTATCTTCACCGTCGGTTCATACCACGACATTTGGCGCCCACCGTGGGGCTAAGTGCGCGTGGATTCACAACTCGATGGGTCCAATCTTCATCAACGACGACGACGAGTTCATCATTACATCGGTCAAGCGATTTGGAAGCATCAAGATCTTCATCAACGCAAGCACGGGGCTCGTCATCAACACCGTTCTCCGCATATGTCAACGGCTATCGCAGCAAGGTCGCGCAAGCCGGCTTCATATCGCTCATGGACGAGAAGAAAAATTCAGCTACGACGCCCAAGGCTCAACGTCAACATCGCCTGACGCGTGTAGATGATGCCGAGTTACAAGCGTCGTCATTATCCATCACGGCTCCAGCCCCTGGCTCGATCCGAGGAAGACTATCCCAACAATTCAAGAGAAAAAGAAGACGTGTTCCACTTTGACTCAGACGAAGGAAGCTGACTAAAGAATCAAGGAAAGCAAGAATACGTACATGGAAGCCAAATTCAAGATTGGAAGAAAAAAAAAAAAAAAAGCAAACCGGATGCTACATGGAGTTGTTACGGCAAGCCAATCAGAGGAGGACATACATCACGTGAGCAGCATTGTTCGCTAGACTTACACGTGAATCGGGGAGCCATCAGAAGAAAACAAAAAAATAAAGGAAGCCGGGTGTTATTAGTACTCATGCAAAGCAGTGCAAATTGACAAACCGGCAACCAGTCAGGAGGACTCGGACGAATTGCGGACAGCTTCTCCTACAACGGCGATCGCCTTCAACCTCGTCACGGTCAATTTTGACGACTTCCTCGTCGACTCATGAGCATCATTATCTACGAAGCAAAAACAAGCTAAGTTGCCTTTGTATTTAAATTTCATATTTTATTTTCCCAGTCAGTTATATAAAGTCAGCCCCTTTAAGTTAATTCCGGGTTAATTCCGAGAGCTATATATCTGGCTTATGAAGAAATTGCAGAGATAATCCAGAAGATTACAAAGTAAGTTTTAAATAATGCAAGGGGGCTAATATAAGTTAAATACAGTTATTATCTCAGAAAATTCTAGGTGGCATATCAAATCAATTCTTGGAGGCTTAATATAGCCAAATCTCAAAGTTGGGGTTTTAAAACCCGCCATGGATTTCTAAAAAGTCGAGCTCTCAAATAGCTCGCACCAAATTTATTTAAAGTCGGGCTATCCTTTGCTCGCAACGGATTTCTCAAAAGTCGAGCTATTGCTTGCACCGTATTTCTCAAAGTCGAGTTATCTATTGCTCGCAACGGATTTCTCAAAAGTCGATTTATTGCTTGCACCGGATTTCTCAAAGTCGAGTTATCTATTGCTTGCAACAGATTTTTCAAAGTCGAGCTATCTATTGCTCGCAGTGGATTTATCAAAGTCGAGATATCTAATGCTCGCAATATTGTAAGAAACAGCTCAGAGAGCTGAAAGTCCTACCAAGTTAGAACGAGCCCAGAGAGCTCTGCAACACCAACGAGCCCAGAGAGCTCCGCAACACCAACGAGCCCAGAGAGCTCCGCAATATCAACGAGCCCAGAGAGCTCTGATTGTTATGATCAAAGGGATAAAGCCGGCTTCTCTACAGTAAGAGTTTTGCCGAGACACCCAGTAAGTGCGCCTTTATTAACTTTGATCATTAGGTCCTCGGGGGCTTGTCTTTCAGTAAAAAGCCAAGCTTTAGACTCATTGACCTGGCCCAGATGCCAACTTATCCTTAGTTTTATCTGGTAAGTCAGATGCATCCTGTACAGCAAACTGGCTGCTAATTAGCAAAGACCGGGCAGGGCCTACTTATTCATCAGTATAAAACTAAGAAGGGTTATAAGAACCAAATCAGCTCAAGCATCAATCAAGTTCAAAAAGTTTTAAGCTCCGAGTTGCTGCAGGCAAGCAACCCAGCACTTGGGGGCTACATGTTATCAAATTTCAGGTTAAGTCAAAATAGAAGTTCAGAAGTTGGAAGCTCCAAGTTGTCGCAGGCCAACAACTCGGCGCTTGGGGGCTACTCACGGATCAGGTTTTTCTACAAGTTAAGCAGTAATCAAATTCCAAAAGTTTTTATCTCCAAGTTGTTGCAGGTTAATAACCCGGCACTCGGAGACTACATCATCTGAAAGTCATGAGTTATACATCAAGGAGTCCCGAGTCGTCGCAGGCAAACGACCCGGCACTCGGGGGCTACATCATCTGAAATTCTGAGTCATCAATACAAGCTCCAAGCTGTCACAGAGTTAACAACTCGGCGCTTGGGGGCTATACATATACCGGTGTAAACAAGCTCGAGCAAAGTCATACAACTCGTCAAAAGGACTCGGAGAAAATTCCGACTCGCCATCAACAAGTCGACAGGAGGAGTCGGCATCAACAAGTCGACAGGAGGAGTCGGCATCAACAAGTCGACAGGAGGAGTCGGCATTAACAAGTTGACAGAAGAAGTCGTCAATGACAAGTCGGCAGGAGAAGCCGGCATTAACAAGTCGACAGAAGAAGTCGGCACTGACAAGTCGGCAGGAGAAGCCGCCATAGACAAGTCGACCGGAGAAGTCGGCATCAACGACTCGACCGGAGAAGTCGGCATCGGCGACTCGACCGGAGAAGTCGGCATCGACGACTCAACCGGGGAAGTCGGCATCAATGACTCGACCGGAGAAGTCTACATCAACAACTCGGGAAAATCTACACCGACAACCCGGCAAAGTCTACATCGACAACTCGGCAAATGCTGAAGCCGGGTGCCGCGACGTCATCGATATCTACAACTCGGCAAAGCGCTGCATCTACAAGCCGGCAAAGAACCCGGCACAGACCCTGTGTCCCATTTCTTCAACAAATCAAGACCTTCCGCATGACTCTGCGAGTCACCCGAAAGCTCGGGGGCTACTGTCGTGGATATGGGACACGGGTACCCGTAAGGAGTACTAACGAGGCCCAACAGGAGGAAGCCCAGCAAGCCGACTCCAATCAGAGTAGGAAAAGGACTCAACTTTCCCACTTGTAATAGATTAGCCGAGTCCTAAGAGGACTCTACCTGTAAGCCGGCCTCCTCCACCTTTATAAGGAGGGGCAAGGCGCACCAAGAGGCAAGGCCTAGACAGACCCGATAGATCCAACACAAGCCTAGACAGATCTAGACAAGAGGAGCCGCCTCATCGGCGACTTCCACCATGAGAGGAATAAGACCTAGCCACAAACAGCACGTAGGGATATTACCGGATGATGTTTCCCGGGTCCCGAAGCTGTATAAATCTTGTCTCCCGTGTCGTTCGTCTACTAACCCACATCGACGATGCCCGCGCGTACATAGTCCCGTATCTTCACCGTCGGTTCATACCACGACATTGCCGACCGTGCTTTTGAGGAGTTGAAGAAAACTTTGTCAACAGCTCCGGTGCTTGCAGCTCCTACAGATAAGGAGCCCATGCTATTATATGTAGCTGCCAACGAGAGAGTTGTCAGTGCAGTAGTGGTCGTGGAACGTGCAGAGGACAGAAAGGAGTATCCAGTACAGAGACCTGTCTACTACATCAGTGAAGTACTCACAGAGTCAAAGCAAAGGTACCCACAGTGGCAGAAGTTGGTCTATGGAGTTTTTCTTGCAAGTAGAAAACTCAAGCATTATTTCCAAGAGCATCCAATTAAGGTGGTGAGTTCAGCACCGCTGGCAGATATTATACGCAACAGAGAGGCAACAGGGCGAGTCGCCAAGTGGGCAATTGAGTTGGGTCCTTATCATATCACATATGAGCCTAGGACAGCGATCAAATCTCAAGCTTTGGTTGATTTTGTCAATGACTGGACAGATTTTACATCTTCACCAAATACCCCCTGCACCAAGTATTGGACAATGCACTTTGACGGGTCCAGACAGTTAGAGGGCTCAGGAGCCGGCGTGGTGTTAACATCGCCTAAGGGAGATAAGTTAGCATACGTCCTTCAGTTGCATTTTGATTGTACAAACAACATGGCAGAGTATGAGGCTTTGCTACATGGCCTGCGTTTGGCCAAGGAGATGAACATCAAGCGTATCAGGTGCTTTGGAGACTCGGATCTCGTAGCTCAGCAAGTGTCTGGAACCTGGGACTCGAAGGATGCAAACATGGCGGCTTATAGAAGAGCAGTCGAACAGATAGCCGGGTTCTTTTCTGGTTATCAAGTGGAGCATATCGACAGGCGCAAGAACGAGGCTGTTGATGCGTTGTCACGACTCGGCTCTCGTTGAGAGAAAGTACCACCAAATGTGTTCTTGGATGAACTCCATCATCCTTCAGTCAAATTACCCTCAGAGGAGGAGTTAGCCTTTCCAGACCCAGAGTCGGTGTTGGTAGCAGCAACACGAGCAATCCCAACGTGGACAGAGCCCTACCTAGCATATCTCCTGCGGGGTGACCTCCCAAAGGATGAAGTCAAGCGAAAGCAACTCATCAGGCGATGCAAGTCCTACACAGTCATTGATGGCGAGTTGTACAGAAGGAGCGTTACTGGAGTCTACCAGAGGTGTGTGTCTCCAGAGGAGGGCAAGCAAATATTGCAAGAGATTCACGCGGGAGATTGTGGTCATCATGCATCCACTAGATCCTTGGTGTCAAAAGCTTTCAGACACGGGTTCTTTTGGTTGACAGCACATTTGGATGCAGAGAAGATAGTTCGAGTCTGTGATGGATGTCAAAGGTACGCAAGGCAAGACCACGTGCCAGCTCAAGAACTCAGAACCATCCCTATCACTTGGCCATTTGCAGTTTGGGGACTCGACATGGTGGGTCCTTTCTCAAAGTCGCCTTGTCAGAAGACCAATCTGCTAGTAGCAGTTGATAAGTTCACCAAGTGGGTGGAAGTAGAGCCCGTCAGCAGAGTCGACGGTGCATCAGCTGTGAGATTCTTCAAGAAAATTGCAACACGATTTGGATACCCTCATAGCATCATTACAAACAATGGTACCAACTTATCGGTTGGAGAGATGGCCAAGTTTTGTGGTGAGAACAACATCAGACTCGACCTAGCCTCAGTGGCGCACCCACAGTCCAATGGACAAGCAGAGAGGGCAAATCAGGAGTTGCTGAAGGGAATTAAGCCTCGGCTCCGAGTCCCTTTGCTAAGAGCCGCTGGATGTTGGGTTGAGGAGTTACCAGCAGTACTTTGGAGTATCAGAACGACTCCCAATAGATCCACTGGCTTCACACCTTTCTTCATGGTGTATGGAGCAGAAGCCGTCCTGCCAAGCGACTTGTTGCATGACTCGCCACGAGTCGCCAATTACGTTGAGACAGAAAACGAACTCGCCCGCCAGGACTCGGTGGACGCACTCGAGGAAGCAAGGGAGTTAGCCCTTGAGAGATCAGCAGTGTATCAGCAAGATTTGCGGTGATATCACGCACGCAGAATCAAGACCCGGAATTTTCAGGAGGGTGACTTAGTGCTTCGCCTAGTCCAGAATAAGGAAGGGATGCACAAGTTATCTCCACCATGGGAAGGACCGTTCGTCATAAGCAAGAACTTGCACAATGGATCGTACTATCTAATTGATGTGCGAGAGCCGGCAAGTGTGGGCAAAGGAGCTGATACAGCTCATACACTAGATCCTTATGCAGAGGCAAAGAGGCCTTGGAACATAGCTCAGTTACGTCCATATTATACTTAAGCTGTAATAGTTTTATGAGTTGCAAGGCAAAGAGCCCAGTGAGCCATGCCTAGATGTAATCGCATTGTTATGATCAAATGAAATAAAGCCGGCTTTTGTGAACATGAGTCCTTTAGTCGAGTCACCCAGTGAGTGCGCTTTGTTCTTTAAATTTTGATCATCAGGTTCTTGGGGGCTTGCTTTTCAGTGAAAAAAGTTAAGCTTAAACTCTTGGACCCGGCACAGTAGCCAAACTTTTCCTAGCTTTCTCGCTGGTAAGTCAGATGCATCCTGCACAATATGATCTATCTACAGGCATGACTTGTTTCTCTCTCTTATGGATCCTAAGGAACATATGAGTTAAGAACCTGTCAGCACAAACTGTAAGAGAAGTCATGCAGGGCCTACTTATTCATCAGTGAAGAGCCAGACGGGTTATAAGAACCAAGCCGATTGGCACAAATTCAAAATAGCTAACAAGCTAAATAGTTTAAAGCACCAGTAGTGCATCATTACAACTCAAAATAGCTAACAAGCTACATAGTTTAAAAACACCAGTAGTGCATCATTACAGAGTTTAGATACTAATAACACAGCATTACATAGTAATCAAAAGTCATTCAAGGGATTGTCTTCCAGAGGAGTCGACTCCTTAGCCAGAGTCGGGGAGTCCTTCTTAGCAGGAGACTTGTCCTTTGTTTGAACAGCAGGAATTGAGGAGCCCTTCTTCACAGGAGATTTGTCTTGTGCTTGAGCAGCAGAAGGAGGAGCCGGCTTCAATGGAGGCTTGGTGGCGACTCTCTTCGTTTGAAAGCCAGTACCCCTGGGACTCTTCATATGCTTAGCAAGTTCTGCTTGTTTCTGAGCGTCTCCAGAGACAGCTCTAGAAGGAGTGGGCGCAGCAGGAGTCTTCAGAGTGGGCTCGGCACTTTGAACAGGAGCCGCCGGTGACGATGAACTCGGACCGGCAGAAGAAGAGAATACACCAGCTGGGTCCTGTGATGGGCGGCCAAAGTTTACTATCTCAGGAGTTTCTGGAGCGACTCTTTTGTTCTCCAAATCATAGTGATGAACCCATACCTCAGGGTCCATCTTATTGGCTATCTCGCAAGCATATGGTCGCACCAATTTTTCTTCAGCCTTGAAGTCATCCTGAGTAAAAGGTTTGCCATCCTCATGTTGCTCAGGCTTACCCATTGTAAGCATTGCTGGCTCTATGACAGTTGGATAGTAGCTGTGGGCTAAAGCCAAGATCCTGATGGAGGCTCTCCTCATTGAAGATTGTTTCCACAGACGCATATAGCCTGGTGCTCTGGACAACTCGTCCACCAGACGTTCAGGCTCTTTGGGGCACTTGCCTTTATGGTTCAGATATTTGACCACAGCACGGGCTCCCTCTTGTAGCCCATGACAGTAATCAAGCATCTCAGATAGTTGCTTGCTTGTGGGCAGTTTAAGTTTTGGGGAGTCAGCCCCTGCAGAAAAGAAGAAGTGATTGTCAGTTGAAAAGCAATTCAGAAAAGTGCAAAAAGGAAGCAAGCAAAAGTCATAAACTTACCAAATATGTGTTGGCACATGGCACCAATGCCTTTTTTGCAAGTGTCGAACACAGCCTTTAGGTCGTTGTGTGCCTTCTGGGCGATCTTTTTGGCATCAGCCGACTCTTTCTTTACCTGCTCCAGTTGAGCAGCCAAGGCTTTCAGATCCTTCTCAAGCTGAAGGGAGTGTTCTTTTTCGGCCACGGCAGACCTGGCACTGGTAGCTGCCTGGTCCTCAAGCTCTTTCATGTCTCTCTTCATCTTGGAGACAATGCACTGCAATCACAAGTCATAAAGCACAAGTGAGCTTCACAAGTCAAATAGAGAACTCATGAGCTCCAAGTCGTCACAAGTTAACAACTTGGCGCTTGGGGGCTACTCAGGAGTCAATTTTTTCATAAACAGTAAGCAGAACAGGAGTCCTAGTCGACAAGTCATAAGCTCCAAGTCGCCACAAGTTAGCAACTTGGCGCTTGGGGGCTACTCGCAGAGCAGAAATTTTTTCAAGTTAAGTATCAGTAAGTTGCATATGTTGATAGCTCCAAGTCGTCGCAGGCTGACAACTCGGCGCTTGGGGGCTACTCGTGCAAAAGTTTTTGGTCTAAGGACCCGACAGACAGTAAATTAGCAGCCCCGAGTCCTAGTAGAGCTAAGGACTCAGTGCTTGGGGGCTACAGTGTGCAGATTTTTCTATAAAGTAGTTGAGTTCAACTTCAAATCAAAGCACCTATCCTAGTCACAAGTCACCACAGACAGGTGCTTGGGGGCTACTAGAGTAGGAGATGCTAGAAAGCATAAAAGGGGAAGTCAGAAAAGCTTACTTCATGAACCATATGGAGAGACCTAAGAGCCACTTGTTCTTCATCCTTCAGCCTCGCTGATTGATCGTTCAAGTCAACCGCTTCAGCATAAGCTTCAGAAAATGACATGTTATCAGCTACTCGAAGTCGGCTGTAATCAGTAGATGACTTGATCTTGATGGATGGAGAGGCTGCAGGAGTTGGCTTCACAGGAGCCGGATTAACTTGAGGCGCAGTATCAGGAGGCCCAGTCCCAGAGGAGGGATGGGCTATTGTTGGAGTTGCTGCCCAAGTCCTTGAAGGGGACTCGGGAATGGTCGGAGTCGTGGTTGCACCAGCTGATGCAGCAATGGAAGGACCTATCCTTGTGCTGGTTGTTTCAGAGGTCGAAGGAGGGACAGGTCCACGCCCAGAGGTAACATCAGCCATGCCTGGGAGCTTGGTCACTTTTAGCACAAGGCCGAGCCCTGAAATACACAAAGATAGAAGTCAGCACCAGAATTAGTGAAAAGGGAAAAAGCAGAAGTCATTTGAATGCAAGTATAGAAACAAAGGAATCTTACCCAACATTGGTCTCCAGGTCCAAGGAGGCCTGAGAGTCTGAAGAAGGCATTGACATGCCAGAGTGATAAGAGTCGTCCTTGTGGGGAGGAGAAGCTGATTTCCGCTGGTGCGAGACTGGCAGAGGCTCAGGAGCATCTGCAGGCCCATCGGAGCGCAGCTTCCTCTTCCTGGCGGCGATAACACTCTGCACGTGTTCCTCAGGCTTAGTAGGTGAGCGAGAGGACCCAAGGACTCGTGAGAGTGGTACCTTGGGAACAGCCTCTCGAGATCCATTATTGTTTGAGGCTGGGGAAGAAGAGGAGTGACTCCTAGCTGAGGACTCCGCAGATGGTGATGGTTGAGCAGCAGCAGAGGTAGTATCAGCTTGTCTAGTGACGGGAGCCTCTGGAGAGGACTCGTCGTCGTCAATTTCCTCCACAATGGGAGCCTCCTGAGAGGACTCCTCTTCATCAACATTTTCAGGTTGGAGCCTCTGGCGAGGACTCCTCATCGGCAGCATCATCTTCAACGGGAGCCCCCTGGGAGGACTCCTCATCAGCATCATCAGTGTCTTCTGCCACAGTAGTTTGATCTGTGGCAGGAGTCTCTTCTTCAGCCTCAGCCTCAGCTTCAGCTTTGTTTTTAGTACCAGCTCCAGAGGCCGGCTTCCAGAAGGAGTCGGTGAGCTGCAACAGAGTCAACAAAAGTGAGTCAGTAAGCAGTACAAGTAAGATCAAGGTAGAGATAAAGTAGAGAATGATACTTACATCAGGAGCTGGGTTGGTGGAGCAAAATGGCTGGAGCCCAAAATGGGCTTGGTCCTTCACCGGTTTCCCAGTCAGCTTTTTGATAAGCCGACCAAGTTCGGGTCCATCGGATAATTGCTCCGTAACTCGGAGGTCATCACCAGCACATCTAGTATATGAACAGATCAGCCGAGTCCTAGGACTCAGAGGCTGGATTCTCCAAGTGGTCCAGCAGCGGACCAGATCCATATTTTCCAAGTTATGAGATAAGAGGGCCCGGATTCGAGTGATCAGAGACTCGACTCTTGGCCGGGCGGCCTCTGGGCACCTAGCTTTCATAAGAGGAGTCGCCCGAAGGCGGTCCTCAGAGAACAAGGGAAGTTTTGGTTCATTTGCAGGGGAGGTGTCCTTGCAGTAGAAGAAGGTTTTTTGCCAGTCTTTGATGCGATTGGGAAAGACCGGTTTAGGAAAGACAGAGTTGAGGCGTCGTTGAAGAGCGACGGCGCCACATTGGAGAAGAGGGCCCCCAGAAGTCTCGGGCTGAGGGTTGCAGTAGAAGAGTTCAAGCCAGAGATTGAGATCGGGCTTGATTTGGAGGTAATCCTCACACAGGTCACAAAATTGGAAAGAGTGAGAATGGAATTAGGAGCCAGATCATGAATCCGCAGCTCATAGAGTTCAAGGAGTTGGCGGAAGAAGAGATTACCGGGGGGAGAAAATCCGCGGAAGAGATGCTCCACGAAAACAACCACCTCACCCTTAGCGGGAGAGGGAACGGTTTCATCCCCTGGGGCCCGAGCTTGAGCGCTGGAAGGAATCAAACCTGAGAGCCTGTGAGTCTTCAATTGTTCCGCCGTGACCGTAGATCCACCCCAATCGGCGGAAATCGATCGCTTGGAGGAGGATTTCGCGGCGGCGGCGGCCGCGGCGGCGATGTCCACCGTCCTGCTCGACGAGGATGCCTTGGCCTTGGATGCGGTCTTTGCGCGCTTGGGAGCCATGGCGTGCGGGCAGTGTGTGCTGGGCGCGGGAAGAGATGGCGCGAAGAGAAAGAAGGGATTTTGAGCTGAAGGGGGCAAGTGAGGTTTAAGACCTAACCCTTCGGTATTTATAAAGAGGGTAAAACCCTAGAGAGTTACAGTGCAGGTCCACAGTAAACTGTGGATAACGTTTCGTTAGTAGCGGTTCAGTGGTTAACAGACAGAAAGGACATAGCAGAGAAAAGTTAAAGTCACAGAAGTGGAAGAAGCCGGCTTGTCCCAGAATGGCGAGTCCTGTGGCAGTGAAAGTCAAGTTATCTAGTCCTTGTTCGCAAGAGTCACAACAAACCCGGCCAGCATGTGCAAGGAGTGATGACTTGAACAAGGAATGAGGATAGACTCATCTTTTATATGTCTTATGTCTTTATGCAGGAATTCATCTTGGAGCTAGCAGCAAGCGACTTTGGAGCCTGTGGCTCAAGTGGAAGGAGTCGACCCAGGGAGTCGAACCAACAAGTCAGAGAAAGCCGCCAAGCTGTGCCCAAGATAAATTCGGGGGCTACTGATGGGGGGATACTTTATAGGTAGGCCCATGGACCCGGAAAGTAGACCCGCCAAGACCAAGAAGGCCAAAGCCGAGTCACGCGTCAAGTCGCATGGGCTGGGCTGGAGACAAGCCGGCCAAGGCCCGTGTGGAGAAAGAGGCTCGTCCAAAGAAGGAGTCCAAGTACAACCCGGAGTCTAACTTGGAAGACCAAGACGTAGAGTAGGACTCCGTGTTCTAGTGTGACTCGGTATAGCCTGTAAGTCCAGGGACCCGGCAGCCTTTATAAGCAGGGTCCTGGACCTTAGATCGAGGAGCTTCAACCAGTAGAGACAAGTCCAATCAAGTAGAGAAACCCTAGCCACCAGAGAGAAGTCGTCGGCTCCTGAGTTGTGGAGCCGGGTCCTTGTAATCGAGATCTGATCAAGAGCAATAACATAGAAGCAGGAAGTAGGTCTTTACCTCTAATCAGAGGGGCCGAACCTGGGTAAATCCTTGTTCCTCGGCGAGATTAACCGTTCCCACATACTTCAATCACCAATGGCCCCAGAACTCATCTTCCCTGAGGAAGAACTTGCCGTGACAACCCCACGACAAGCCCCAAGGGTACTGGCTTTCAAATGAAGAGAGTCGCCACCAAGCCTCCTTTGAAGCCGGCTCCTCCTTCTGCTGCTCAAGCAAAAGACAAATCTCCTGCAAAGAAGGACTCCTCAGTTCTTGCCAAGAAGTTGACTCCTCTGGAAGACAATCCTTTGAACGATTTTTGATAACTATGTACTGCTGTGCTGCTATTGAAACTTTGTAATTATGCACTGCTAGTGCTTAAACCTTGTTAGGTTTTTTGAACTACTTTGTTCTTGAATTGTGCCAATCGGCTGATGATGACTTGCTTGTTAAACTATGAGATTGATGTGTGTCATCTATGCAAATCATTCTGTGGTTCTTATAACCCATCTAATTACCCACTGATGAATAAGTAGGCCCTGCATGACTCCTCTTACAGCTTGTGCTGATAAGCTCCTAACGACTCATGTCCCTTAGGATTCATGAGAGCCGGAGACAAATCATGCCTGTAGATTAGTCATATGGTGCAGGATGCATCTAACTTACCAGCGAGAAAATTAGGAAAAGTTTGGCTACTGTGCTGGGTCCAAGAGTTTAAGCTTAACTTTTTTCACTAAAAAGCAAGCCCCCAAGAACCTGATGATCAAAGTTTAAAGAACAAAGCGCACTCACTGGGTGACTCGACTAAAGGACTCATGTTCATAGAAGCCGGCTTTATTTCATTTGATCATAACAATTCGATTACATCTAGGCATGGCTCACTGGGCTCTTTGCCTTGCAACTCATAAAACTATTACAAATTAAGTATAATATGGACGTAACTGAGTGTTCCAAGGCATATTTGCCTCTGCATAAGGATCTAGCGTATGAGCTGTATCAGCTCCTTTACTTTCACTCGCCGGCTCTCGCACATCAATTAGATAGTACGATCCGTTGTGCAAATTCTTGCTTATGACGAACGGTCCTTCCCATGGTGGAGATAACTTGTGCATCCCTTCCCTATTCTGGACAAGGCGAAGCACTAAGTCTCCTTCCTGGAAAGTCCGAGTCTTGATTCTATGTGCGTGATATCGCCGCAAGTCTTGTTGATACACTGCTGATCTCTCAAGGGCTAACTCCCTTGCTTCCTCGAGTGCATCCACCGAGTCCTGGCGAGCGAGTTCATTTTGTGTCTCAACGTAATTGGCGACTCGTGGCGAGTCATGCAACAAGTCGCTTGGCAGGACGGCTTCTGCTCCATACACCATGAAGAAAGGTGTGAAGCCAGTGGATCTATTAGGAGTTGTTCTAATACTCCAAAGTACTGCTGGCAACTCCTCAACCCAACATCCGGCGGCTCTTAGCAAAGGGACCCGGAGCCGAGGCTTAATTCCCTTCAGCAACTCCTGATTTGCCCTCTCTGCCTGTCCATTGGACTGTGGGTGTGCCACTGAGGCTAGGTCGAGTCTGATGTTGTTCTCACCGCAAAACTTGGCCATCTCTCCAACTGATAAGTTGGTACCATTGTCTGTAATGATGCTGTGAGGGTATCCAAAGCGTGTTGCTATTTTCTTGAAGAATCTCACAGCTGATGCACCGTCGACTCTGCTGACGGGTTCCACTTCCACCCACTTGGTGAACTTGTCAACTGCTACTAGCAGATGGGTCTTCTGACAAGGCGACTTTGAGAAAGGACCAACCATGTCAAGCCCCCAAACTGCAAATGGCCAAGTGATAGGGATAGTTCTGAGCTCTTGCGCTGGCACGTGGTCTTGCCTTGCGTACCTTTGACATCCATCACAGACTCGAACTATTTTCTCTGCGTCCAAATGTGCTGTTAACCAAAAGAACCCGTGTCTGAAAGCTTTTGACACTAAGGATCTAGTGGATGCATGATGACCACAATCACCTGCATGAATCTCTTGCAATATTTGCTTGCCCTCCTCTGGAGACACACACCTCTGGTAGACTCCAGTGACGCTCCTTCTGTATAACTCGCCATCAATGACTGTGTAGGACTTGCATCGCCTGATGAGTTGCTTTCGCTTGACTTCATCCTGTGGGAGCTCACCCCTCAGGAGATATGCAAGGTAGGGCTCTGTCCATGCTGGGATTGCCCGTACTGCTGCAACAAGCGCCGATTCTGGATCTGGGAAGGCTAACTCCTCCTCTGTGGGCAACTTGACTGATGGGTGATGAAGCTCATCCACAAATACATTTGGTGGTACTTTCTCTCGACGAGAGCCGAGTCGTGATAACGCATCTGCGGCCTCGTTCTTGCGTCTGTCAATATGCTCCACTTGATAACCAGAAAAGAACCCGGCTATCTGTTCGACTGCTCTTCTATAAGCCGCCATGTTTGCATCCTTCGAATCCCAGGTTCCAGACACTTGCTGAGCTACGAGATCCGAGTCTCCAAAGCACCTGATACGCTTGATGTTCATCTCCTTGGCCAAACGTAGGCCATGTAGCAAAGCCTCATACTCTGCCATGTTGTTTGTACAATCAAAATGCAACTGAAGGACATATGCTAACTTATCTCCTTTAGGTGAAGTTAAAACCACGCCGGCTCCTGAGCCTTCTAGCTGTCTGGACCCGTCAAAGTGCATTGTCCAATACTTGGTGCAAGGTGAACTTGGTGAGGACGTGCAATCAGTCCAGTCATTGACAAAGTCAACCAAAGCTTGAGATTTGATTGCTGTTCTGGGCTCATATGTGATATGATAAGGACCCAGCTCTATTGCCCACTTGGCGACTCGCCCTGTTGCATCTCTGTTGCGTATAATGTCTGCTAGTGGTGCTGAACTCACCACTTTGATTGGATGCTCTTGAAAATAATGCTTGAGCTTCCTACTTGCAAGAAAAACTCCATAGACTAGCTTCTGCCATTGAGGGTACCTTTGTTTTGACTCTGTGAGGACTTCACTGATATAATAAACAGGCCTCTGCACTGGGTACTCCTTTCCTTCCTCTGATCGTTCCACCACTACTACTGCACTGACCACTCTCTCATTGGCAGCCACATACAATAGCATGGGCTCCTTATCTGTAGGAGCTGCAAGTACTGGTGCTGATGATAGGGTTTTCTTTAATCCTTCAAAAGCATCGTCGGCTTCTTTGTCCCATATGAATTTGTCTGACTTCTTCAAGAGTCGGTAGAGAGGACCCGCCTTCTCTCCGAGTCTTGAGATGAATCTACTAAGAGCTGCTACACAACCAGCGAGTTTCTGAACGTCCTTTAGACAAGTCGGCTTCTGCAGATTGTGAATAGCCTTGATTTTCTCTGTGTAGCGACTCGACCCAATAAAATGGACCTCGTCTATGAGTATAGTGCTAGTCCCGGATCGACTCGCTAGCACACTCATTACAAATGAAATATCAAAGCACAATGCGTCTTTATTACATCGAAATGATCCAGAATATAAATAATCCTTACATCTTTGCATAGCATTGACGCTAGCACAAAATAACTTTATTGAATAAAAGCACACAGCGGAAAATAAACGATAATGAAGCTCCAATCAACTCGTGCCACAGGCGTACGTGCCGGGTGTAGCTCCAAGACCTACGTAAAATCGTACCTGCAATAGTGCAATTGCAGCCGCAGCGAATACGGTCAGTACAATGGGATTTGTACTGGCAAGTGTGCTTGAGAGGCTATTATATAACTCTACCTAACTTCTACATGCATATTTGGCTAGGTGGAGTTTCCCTGGCTGATTTTTGCGCAAAACAACAATTTCATCCTACCATTTGATAAACATTTGTTTTCACACATTAATTGGACACTCTGTTATTCCAACAGGTGCTCCTACCCAACTGGCTATGAGTCCACTGGCATACCACCAGATACTCCCACCAATTTGTTGTTATCCCATCAAATTTTAATTTAGAAAATTGGGATGAGTGAGAATATGTCATAGACTCCCATCTAGTTGCTAGTTTGCCCATAACCGAAGGACACGGCTAAGATCTTAGTTTAAAACCCTCGCGAGGTGTGTACACTTTACCCATGTTGCCCGGTCCACTCTGCTCACTCCGGGAATCACCACATGGAGAGGAAGAGAGGATCGAACCAGAACTAGTAGAAAGTAGCTTCCCAAACCCCCACGCACCGTACCACCTATCACTATTCTACATCTCTGGCTACGATGGGTTCAGGTCACCACCATCTACCAATTTCTGTCGTAGCCCATACTACATTGACACATGGTTGCACAGAATAGCTACCAAACAAGAAACCAGACTATTCTCAATGATACTGGGCGGCGGTCCCCACCATAAAGTTTAACTCAGATGACAAGCTAGCAATCCGCCCAGTGGTAGATTAAATTACTCAGTGGTTTTATTAAGCTTTTTAAAACCATAAACAAAATAAGCATGTCATGAATTTCCCAACCACGCTTTCTATTCATCAACTAAGCAATCTAACCTACGACGGTTTGCCATTATCAAATGCTAAGGGTGAACATATGATTATTCCATCTGGGTGTTAATGGAACAATCTAGCATAGCTTAACACTTCAACTCCTACACATGCAAGTCTACTTAAAATAAAGACTACGATGCATAGGAAGATAATAGGACGTTTATGAGCACCACTTGCCTTTCAAGAGTCGGAGTAATCGTTCACGCACTCGTTGCAGTCACAGCAACAGTTGCAATCAACGTCGTTGTCTACACGATGAAACGCGATACACAACATAAGAAACAAAGAAAACATACATAGATGCATGCATGACATGTTAATTGGGCACAAAACATTAAGTTTAGTTCTCTGGATTATATGATGCATGAGAAATATTTTTGATGCAACAAGACAATTAAAGAACAGGTTCAAGTCGATTAAAAGATTGAACTTGGATTTACAACTATTAAATCAAAACTTAGTTCATATAATTAGATTTAATGTTCTCCGGACAGAGGATTTAATTTTAAGAAAGTTAGCCGAAGAAATTATTTCAATTAGATCTATAGATAAAAAGTTATTAACAAAATACCAATTAACAAGATTTGTAAAATATCGAAAATAAAATTTCGTTAAAAGTTAAATTTTATTACAGATCTGGAAAGATCTGATTTTTCTGATTCGTTTGGTATATTAAACGTTAAATTCGGACTTACGGTTGATTTACTATTGAATTTACAAGTTTTAACCAATTTCTGGAATTTTAAAACGAATTAAAGATTCGCTGACTGGGCGCTGACTGCGCGCTGACGCAGGCGCTGACTGGGCTACCACGTCGGCGCTGACGCGGCGCGATCTGGTTGGTCCGTACCGGTTCACTTAAGTGAACCGATCTGGATCGCCGGATCGCGATCCGACGGTCGCGGGCAGGGGCGAGGTTGAGGACGCGGCCGTTCTCACCTCGACGACAACGGCGACGGCGGGCGGCTCGGGCGGGGTCGGCGGCGCTGCTCCGGTGCTTCTCCGGCTCGGCGGCGATGTCCAGACGGCGGCGGAGGTGGCGGCGAAGTCGAAGACGTCCTCGGCGGCGGCTCCCGTGGTCTCGTACCCCGGCGACGGCGGCTTCCCGAGCTCGGTTCCCGGCGGTACTCCGGCGACGATGGCGTGGTCCCTGCGGCTCGGTTTGTAAAGGGAAAAGGTTAGGGAGGCGCGGAACATAGAGGGGAAGGTAAGAGACAAGGTGGGAAGAATCGGGGTGGTCCGAGGTGGCGGCGGTGCTCACCAAAACGAGGTCGGCAACGGCGGCCGGCGGTGGTGGAGATCGATCTCGAAAACGAGATCGTTCGCGAGCTAGGGTTTGGAATTTTTGGGTGGAGATCGAGTCACGGGGTGCGGGGGCTTATATAGGCGGCTTGGCGTGGCCGAGGGGCAAGAGATTGAATCAAAATCGGTTTGGATACGATCGTTTTTGCGATGGTCGTTTCGTCGAACACCTTACGGACACGGGCTCCGGCGTTCTAGAAGGAGATGACAGGTGGGGTCCTCCTGTCGGTGAGAGAGAAGAGAGAGAGAAGGGGGAAAAGGGGTGCGGGATGGGCCGGTCGGCCTGTTAGGCTGCTGCGCGCGCGGGGGTTTGGTGGGCTGCGGCCCAACTAGCTAGCCCACTCGTTTTTTTTTTCTTTTCTATTTTTCTTTTTCTGTTTTACTGTTTTCTTTATAACTTTTGAATTTGAACTCAGAATTGAGTCAAACCACTTTTGAAAAATTTGTAAAATTGCCCTCTGTCATATTTGACTATAAAAGGGTATTTTTGCACAAAACCCCAAGCCTATATATATATAGCTTGTTGAATTTTGATTAAATCAAAAGAGGGTTTTAGAGTTTAAATCTTTTGGGAAAAGATGCAAACAAGCAAATGCAAAATTTTCAAATGATGCCATGATGAAATGCACATGCTCTAAATGCAAAACATCCAAATAAAATATTGGGATGTTACAGACTAACCCCCTTAAGATGATTCTCGTCCTCGAGAATCGGTTTGGCCAGCAAATAGGTGAGGGTGGTCTTCTCGAAGTTCATCTTCTCGCTCCCATGTGGCTTCCTCTTCCGTGTGATGATTCCACTGGACTTTGCAGAACTTGATCGTCTTGGTGCGAGTAATTCTTTCTGCTGTCTCTAGGATCTTGACTGGCTTCTCCTCATATGTGAGATCACTCTCCATCTGGACCTCCTCGAGCGGTACTGTATCCCTCAATGGTGTATCTGCCATCTCTGGGTGACACTTCTTCAACTGGGACACATGGAACACATTGTGTACATTGGACAAGACCTCTGGTAGCTCTAGCTGATAAGCTACTTCTCCCTTCCGTGCCAGAATCTTGTAGGGTCCAATAAACCTCGGTGCTAGCTTCCCTTTGATGCCAAAGCGCTTAACACCGCGTAGTGGTGAAACGCGAAGATACGCTCTATCTCCAACCTCGTACGTGACCTCTCTACGCTTCGTATCTGCGTAGCTCTTCTGCCTTGATTGTGCTATCTTGAGCCTATCCCGAATCAATCTGACCTTCTCCTCAGCATCCTTGATAATGTCCGGCCCGAAGAGACTACGCTCTCCTACTCCACTCCACAGTAGTGGGGTCCTGCACTTTCTACCATATAGTGCCTCAAATGGTGACATTCCTGTACTAGCTTGATATCCATTGTTGTATGAGAACTCGGCATAGGGTAGGTTCTCATCCCAACTCGATCCATAGTCTAGAGCACAAGCTCTCAGCATATCCTCTAGTATTTGATTGACTCTCTCAGTCTGTCCATCTGTCTGTGGATGAAAAGCTGTACTAAACTCCAATCTAGTTCCCAACGACTCATGTAGCTGACGCCAAAAGTGAGAAGTGAACTGTGTTCCCCTATCCGACACAATTCCCTTGGGAACTCCGTGCAAACTGACAATCCTGCTCATGTAGAGCTGGGCTAGCTTGGCGCTGGTGTAGGTGGTCTTCACTGGTATGAAATGTGCGACCTTGGTCAAATGATCGACCACTACCCAAATAGAATCATAACCAGATTTGGTCCTGGGTAATCCCGTAATAAAGTCCATACCAATCTTGTCCCACTTCCAGTCGGGTATCGGCAAGGGTTGCAGCATCCCTGCTGGCTTCTGGTGCTCGGCCTTCACCCTGCTACAGACATCACATTTAGCGATATACTCGGCAATATCCCGCTTCATATTGGGCCACCAGAACCTCTCCTTCAGATCCATATACATCTTTGTGTTGCCTGGATGGATGGAGTATGGTGAATCATGTGCCTCCTGAAATATCAGCTTCCTAATTTCCGGATCCTTTGGCACACAAATACGGTCCCCAAACCATATTGTTCCTTGCTCATCTTCCTGGAATTCTTCAGCTTTGCCTTCTTTCATACTTCCTTTTATTTTTGCTATTTCCTCATCTCCATTCTGGGCCTCTCTAATTCTGTTCACTAGAACTGGTTCTACCTCCAGTGTTGCCACATAACCCTCGGGTACTAACTCCAATCTGAGACGCTTAAATTGCTCGCACAGATCTGGTGGTAATTCTCCTGTTGAAATCCCATTTGCATACACCTTACGGCTTAATGCATCTGCTACAACATTGGCCTTCCCGGGGTGGTATTGGAGATTCATGTCGTAATCCTTTATTAACTCTAACCATCTCCTTTGCCTCATGTTCAATTCCTTCTGAGTAAAAATATATTTCAAGCTCTTGTGATCAGTGAACACCTCACAATGCTTGCCCATGAGGTAATGTCTCCATGTTTTGAGTGCATGGACGACAGATGCAAGCTCTAAATCATGTGTGGGATAATTTCTTTCATGATTTTTGAGTTGCCTTGATGCGTAGGATACTACCCTTCCATCCTGCATCAACACACTTCCAAGTCCTTGGCGAGAAGCATCACAATAGACTTGGAAATCCTTCTGTAGATCCGGCAGACACAGAACCGGTGCTGTCACTAAGCGTTGCTTCAACTCTTGGAAACTATCTTCACACTCCTTGGTCCAAGCAAATTTCTTCTCCTTCTTTAGCAACTCCGTCATTGGCTTCGCAATCTTGGAGAAGTTCTCAATGAACCTCCGATAGTATCCCGCCAATCCTAGGAAACTCCGGATATCCTTTGCTGACTTTGGTGACTCCCATTCGGTCACAGCTGACACCTTGGCTGGATCCACTGCAATGCCTTCCGCTGATACTATGTGTCCTAGGAATCCCACAGTGTTTAGCCAGAACTCACACTTGCTAAATTTAGCATATAACTTGTGTTCCCTAAGCTTCTCCAATATCTGGCGCAAGTGTCCTTCATGCTCCTCTTCATTCTTGGAGTACACAAGGATGTCATCGATGAATACCACTACGAACTTATCCAAGAACTCCATGAAGACATTGTTCATCATGGTCATGAAGTATGCCGGCGCATTGGTTAGTCCAAAAGACATAACCGTGTACTCATACAGACCATACCTCGTGGTGAAGGCGGTCTTAGGAATATCCTCCTTCCTAATCTTCAGCTGGTGGTACCCCGATCGAAGATCGATCTTGGAGAATACACAAGCTCCCTTCAACTGGTCAAACAAGTCGTTGATGTTGGGGAGTGGGTACTTGTTCTTTATCGTCACCTCATTAAGTGAGCGATAGTCCATCACTAGACGTTGAGTTCTGTCCTTCTTCTCTACCCACAAAACGGGTGCTCCCCAAGGCGATGAACTGCGCTGAATAAATCCTTTATCCAGCTGCTCCTTGAGTTGTTTCTTCAGTTCCTTCAGCTCGTCAACATCCATCTTGTAAGGTCTCTTGGCTATAGGTCCTGCTCCCGGTATCAAGTCAATAATGAACTCGATATCTCTATCAGGTGGCATTCCTGGTAACTCCTCCGGAAACACGTCCGGGTATTCTCTCACAATACGCACATCCTCTATGCTAACCCCCTTAAGAGAATTTATCTTGGCCTCTCCGAGATTAAGTTTAGACCTGTATCTAATCCTCTTATTCTATGGGGTAGTGAGTGTAATGGCCCTTTGTGCGCATTCGATCTGACCCTCATACTTAGACATCCAGTCCATGCCAAGTATTACATCTAAGCCTTGGGATTCTAATATGATAAGGTCTGTGGGGAATCTATAAGCTCCAATCTCTAAGGTCAAATTACGGCATATAGCCTTTGCAATCATTTCTCCTCCGGGTGAGCTTACTCTAAGGGACCCTCTAAGCAGCTCAGTTGCTAACATGTTCTTAACCACAAATGCCCTTGATATGAATGAATGCGATGCACCAGTATCAAATAGAACTAGAGCGGTGTATGAGTTGAGTAAGAGCTTACCCATCACAAGATCTGGTTCATCATAGACTTCCTCCACGTTCACATGATTTGCAGTTGCCTTCTGGAACGGGTTTGGCTTGGCTCCATCCACTGCCTTCTCTTCCGTGCACTTGTCAGAGTAGTGACCCATCTTCTTGCATTTGTAGCACTGCACCTGACTGAGATCCCTCTTGTGCGCTGGGTTGTGGTTGCGTCCGTTGCCACCATTGTGGTGATTGTTGCCCCTGTGGCCATTATGGTTGTGGCCATTACCTCCATTGTGATTGTGTCCATTTCCTCCACGATGGTTATTGCCCCCATGCCTGTTGTAGTGAGAGCCTCCATTGTCATCATGGTGAGTTCGGACCTTCTGGTGAGATCCAGAACCATGGCCACCATGATTGTACTTCCTCTTGCGATTCTCAGCCTGCTTTTGCTTGCCCTCGAGAATGATAGCTTTGTCGATGAGTGCCTGGTAGTTTGGAATGTGAACTACCGACAGTTGGACAGCCAGCTCATCGTTCAGCCCATCGAGGAATCTCTCACGCCTCTTGAGATCAGTGTCCACATCTTCTGGTGCATAGCGGGCTAAATTCCCAAACTCATCAATGTACTCCTTTACAGAGCGGTTGCCCTGTCGCAGATTACGGAACTCCCTCCTTTTCAGACTCACAATGCCTGATGAGACATGAGCATTGCGAAATCCTTCTTCAAACATTGCCCAAGTGACAGTGTCTATTGGGTGAGTGATCTGAAAGTTGTCCCACCATGATGCAGCTGGTCCTTCAAGCAAATGGGCTGCAAACCTCACTTTCTCAGCCTCATTGCACCCCACGGTTACTAAGTCCTTGTTCACAGAGCGCAGCCAATCAAGTGCTGCCATTGGTTCAGGTGCACTGGAAAACTTCTCAGGCCTCAATCTCAAGAACCTAGTGAGCATATCCACCTGAGGCGGTGGAGGTGGTGGTGGCGGTGGGTTGTTGTTGTTGTTGTTGGCATTGGCGGCTATGAACTGCGTCATCACTTGCATGAGCTGAGTCATCACTTGCTGCATGTCGTTGTTCCCGGTGTTGTTGTTCTCGGGGTTGCGACGGGGAGGCATCTAAGGTTGGGAAAAGACAAGTTTTAGATAGATAGGACTAGGGAAATAACTACCCATACCTATTATGATCAAGCAACACTTAGCAAGCATCCAATAATCAAACCAAACTCTTTAAATTACTTTTCCAAAATAGGGTCTAAAAACCTGCGAAAATAATAAAATTCAAACTTGAGAAAACAAAGGAAAGCTCTCAACTAATGTTGGCATACCACATGTTTCGGTATGTTCAACTCCTAACACGCTAAAACGATTCCCTAACGAAGTCTATATGGTGGTCTCATCTAACTAGTTCCTCGCGCGCTTCTTGACTGGAGTGTAGTCCTCGTCGTCTGTGGTATCCTCATCCTCATCTACGTCCTCTACGATCACCTCGTCTTCAGGGTTCTCCACTTCATCTCCCGAGTGGTGTGGTACTCGTTCCTCGGGGTCTTCTTCCTCACTCTCCTCTTCTTCATCTATCAGTGGCGGTGGTGGTGGTGGCGCTTCGAGCTCCGCTACCCTCTTCTTCAGGTTGTCGATGATGCTATCTTGATCACACAGCTCCATGTGGTTGTCGGTGATGCCATCCTTCAGTTGCTCCACTTCTGCCTTCAGTGCCTCCACTTCCGCTTCTAGCTCAGCGATATGCTGTCCTTGGTGGTAAGCCGTGGCCTTGGCTTGCTCACACTCCTCCATCTCATCAGCCAAATAGTTCTCGAGGTCGACCGTGTACGCTTCCAGGTTCTCCAAGTGGTTGACGACCTCGGGCATGTTTTCTTCATCAAGGGGCCCTTCGACGTCTCCATCTTCATTGCGCTTTCCGATGTCGCGGAAAATTGAGTCTTCCGGTAGCTCGTTGTAGAAGTCGTAACACAAGCGGGCAAGCGCATGCTTCTTCGCCATCCTCACTCCTATCATCCAGTCCGGGTAGGTCTTGGTGTAGATTGCCGTACTTGTCTCACCTCCTTCCCTCTTGGTGATGATGGTTGTCACTTCACAACGCTCTATGCCTGGGATGTTGCATGGTACCATCCTTCCTTCCAGAACGGGCAGCATCAGGTGTAGTTCCTTGCACAACTTTGCTAGCTCCCTCGAGAAAATCTCGTCAGAGCCCTCCTCGATGTACTCTATCATGGTCACGTCCATCTATAAAAGGAGATAAGCAAGGGATTAGAACTGGGAAGAATATTAGAAGAAAGCGAAGAATTTAAAGACGGAAGGTAAAGTAGATTTTTAAAACCTATGGCTTCCTATTCCAATCCTAGGTCTCGATCCTACAGCCAACACAAGGCTCTGATACCATCTGTAGCGACTCGACCCAATAAAATGGACCTCGTCTATGAGTATAGTGCTAGTCCCGGATCGACTCGCTAGCACACTCATTACAAATGAAATATCAAAGCACAATGCGTCTTTATTACATCGAAATGATCCAGAATATAAAAATCCTTACATCTTTGCATAGCATTGACGCTAGCACAAAATAACTTTATTGAATAAAAGCACACAGCGGAAATAAACGATAATGAAGCTCCAATCAACTCGTGCCACAGGCGTACGTGCCGGGTGTAGCTCCAAGACCTACGTAAAATCGTACCTGCAATAGTGCAATTGCAGCCGCAGCGAATACGGTCAGTACAATGGGATTTGTACTGGCAAGTGTGCTTGAGAGGCTATTATATAACTCTACCTAACTTCTACATGCATATTTGGCTAGGTGGAGTTTCCCTGGCTGATTTTTGCGCAAAACAACAATTTCATCCTACCATTTGATAAACATTTGTTTTCACACATTAATTGGACACTCTGTTATTCCAACAGGTGCTCCTACCCAACTGGCTATGAGTCCACTGGCATACCACCAGATACTCCCACCAATTTGTTGTTATCCCATCAAATTTTAATTTAGAAAATTGGGATGAGTGAGAATATGTCATAGACTCCCATCTAGTTGCTAGTTTGCCCATAACCGAAGGACACGGCTAAGATCTTAGTTTAAAACCCTCGCGAGGTGTGTACACTTTACCCATGTTGCCCGGTCCACTCTGCTCACTCCGGGAATCACCACATGGAGAGGAAGAGAGGATCGAACCAGAACTAGTAGAAAGTAGCTTCCCAAACCCCCACGCACCGTACCACCTATCACTATTCTACATCTCTGGCTACGATGGGTTCAGGTCACCACCATCTACCAATTTCTGTCGTAGCCCATACTACATTGACACATGGTTGCACAGAATAGCTACCAAACAAGAAACCAGACTATTCTCAATGATACTGGGCGGCGGTCCCCACCATAAAGTTTAACTCAGATGACAAGCTAGCAATCCGCCCAGTGGTAGATTAAATTACTCAGTGGTTTTATTAAGCTTTTTAAAACCATAAACAAAATAAGCATGTCATGAATTTCCCAACCACGCTTTCTATTCATCAACTAAGCAATCTAACCTACGACGGTTTGCCATTATCAAATGCTAAGGGTGAACATATGATTATTCCATCTGGGTGTTAATGGAACAATCTAGAATAGCTTAACACTTCAACTCCTACACATGCAAGTCTACTTAAAATAAAGACTACGATGCATAGGAAGATAATAGGACGTTTATGAGCACCACTTGCCTTTCAAGAGTCGGAGTAATCGTTCACGCACTCGTTGCAGTCACAGCAACAGTTGCAATCAACGTCGTTGTCTACACGATGAAACGCGATACACAACATAAGAAACAAAGAAAACATACATAGATGCATGCATGACATGTTAATTGGGCACAAAACATTAAGTTTAGTTCTCTGGATTATATGATGCATGAGAAATATTTTTGATGCAACAAGACAATTAAAGAACAGGTTAAAGTCGATTAAAAGATTGAACTTGGATTTACAACTATTAAATCAAAACTTAGTTCATATAATTAGATTTAATGTTCTCCGGACAGAGGATTTAATTTTAAGAAAGTTAGCCGAAGAAATTATTTCAATTAGATCTATAGATAAAAAGTTATTAACAAAATACCAATTAACAAGATTTGTAAAATATCGAAAATAAAATTTCGTTAAAAGTTAAATTTTATTACAGATCTGGAAAGATCTGATTTTTTTGATTCGTTTGGTATATTAAACGTTAAATTCGGACTTACGGTTGATTTACTATTGAATTTACAAGTTTTAACCAATTTCTGGAATTTTAAAACGAATTAAAGATTCGCTGACTGGGCGCTGACTGCGCGCTGACGCAGGCGCTGACTGGGCTACCACGTCGGCGCTGACGCGGCGCGATCTGGTTGGTCCGTACCGGTTCACTTAAGTGAACCGATCTGGATCGCCGGATCGCGATCCGACGGTCGCGGGCAGGGGCGAGGTTGAGGACGCGGCCGTTCTCACCTCGACGACAACGGCGACGGCGGGCGGCTCGGGCGGGGTCGGCGGCGCTGCTCCGGTGCTTCTCCGGCTCAGCGGCGATGTCCAGACGGCGGCGGAGGTGGCGGCGAAGTCGAAGACGTCCTCGGCGGCGGCTCCCGTGGTCTCGTACCCCGGCGACGGCGGCTTCCCGAGCTCGGTTCCCGGCGGTACTCCGGCGACGATGGCGTGGTCCCTGCGGCTCGGTTTGTAAAGGGAAAAGGTTAGGGAGGCGCGGAACATAGAGGGGAAGGTAAGAGACAAGGTGGGAAGAATCGGGGTGGTCCGAGGTGGCGGCGGTGCTCACCAAAACGAGGTCGGCAACGGCGGCCGGCGGTGGTGGAGATCGATCTCGAAAACGAGATCGTTCGCGAGCTAGGGTTTGGAATTTTTGGGTGGAGATCGAGTCACGGGGTGCGGGGGCTTATATAGGCGGCTTGGCGTGGCCGAGGGGCAAGAGATTGAATCAAAATCGGTTTGGATACGATCGTTTTTGCGATGGTCGTTTCGTCGAACACCTTACGGACACGGGCTCCGGCGTTCTAGAAGGAGATGACAGGTGGGGTCCTCCTGTCGGTGAGAGAGAAGAGAGAGAGAAGGGGGAAAAGGGGTGCGGGATGGGCCGGTCGGCCTGTTAGGCTGCTGCGCGCGCGGGGGTTTGGTGGGCTGTGGCCCAACTAGCTAGCCCACTCGTTTTTTTTTTCTTTTCTATTTTTCTTTTTCTGTTTTACTGTTTTCTTTATAACTTTTGAATTTGAACTCAGAATTGAGTCAAACCACTTTTGAAAAATTTGTAAAATTGCCCTCTGTCATATTTGACTATAAAAGGGTATTTTTGCACAAAAACCCAAGCCTATATATATAGCTTGTTGAATTTTGATTAAATCAAAAGAGGGTTTTAGAGTTTAAATCTTTTGGGAAAAGATGCAAACAAGCAAATGCAAAATTTTCAAATGATGCCATGATGAAATGCACATGCTCTAAATGCAAACATCCAAATAAAATATTGGGATGTTACACTCTGGGTTTGCTTCAATGCCTCTCTCTGAAACAATGAAGCCTAGAAGTTTGCCTGCAGGGACTCCAAAAACACACTTGGTCGGGTTGAGCTTCATCTTGTACTTGCGTAGGTTATCAAAGGTTTCTGTCAGGTCTGCTATCAGAGAGTCGGCCTTCTGAGACTTGACCACTACATCATCCACATAAGCACGAATATTCCTTCCAATCTGTTCCTTGAAACAGTTTTGGATACATCTCTGATATGTGGCTCCTGCGTTCTTGAGTCCAAAGGGCATTGTTGTGTAGCAAAATGCTCCAAAGGGCGTAATGAAAGACGTCTTCAGCTCATCCTCTACGTTGAGTCTGATCTGGTGGTACCCCGAATAGGCATCCAAGAAACAAAGTAACTCTGACCCCGTTGTGGAGTCAATGATCTGGTCTATACGAGGTAGTGCAAACGGGTCCTTAGGGCAATGCTTGTTTAGGCCCGTGAAGTCGATGCACATACGCAACTCTCCTGTTTTCTTTGGTACTAACACTGGATTGGCCACCCACTCTGGGTGAAAGACTTCCTTGATGAACTCGGCTGCGAGGAGCCGAGCCACCTCTTCTCCTATGGCTTTCCTCCTGTCATCATGAAACTTGCGCAGACCCTGCTTGACTGGTCTTGCATTAGGGTTAACATGTAAGCTGTGCTCGGCAAGTTCTCTCGGGACTCCTGGCATGTCAGATGGCTTCCATGCAAAGACGTCCCGGTTCTCACGGATGAACTCGACGAGCGCGCTTTCCTATTTATCAGAGAGGTGTGCCCCAATGGTGAACTGCTTGGAAGAATCACCAGGGGTGAAGTCAACTTGCTTTGTGTCCTGAGCTGACTTGAATTTCATCTTCTCCTCTGTGGCCGGCTTCTTAAGGACCGAGTTGTCCTCCGGGTCCACGTTTGCCTTGTAAAATTTCAGCTCCTCTTGAGCACAAGCTGTTTCAGCCATAGCTGCATCACCTAACTCACACTCCAATGCCATCTGTCTGCTGCCATTAACTGTAATGACTCCTGCTGTACCTGGCATCTTGAGCTTCAAGTAAACATAGCATGGCCTGGCCATAAACTTAAAGTATGTTGGTCGACCAAAGAGAGCATGGTATGGACTCTTAAGGTCCACTACCTCAAAAGGCATAATCTCTGAACAAAAATTCTCCACTGTACCAAAAGCAACCTCAAGGTAAATCTTACCAATGGGTTTGGCCGATTTCCCTGGTACTATCCCATGGAACACTGTCTCTGTTGGAATTAGCTGTCTATCTTGCAGCTGCATCCTCTTGAATGTGTCATAATATAAGATGTTGATACTGCTTCCACCATCCATAAGCACTTTGTTCAATGTATAGCCCCCAACTTGAGGTGCTACCACCAAGGCTAGCTGCCCTGGGTCGTCGACTCTTGGTGGATGATCTGCCCGACTCCATGTGATGGTTTGCTCTGACCACCTGAGCCACTGTGGAAGGGCCGGCTCTACTGCATTGACAGCTCTAACCTTTAATTTCTTGGCACGCTTGGACGTGCTTGTTGTGAATACATGATAACTGCCGCGACTCGGGTTCTGTGGCCGAGTTGTGACATAATACTGCCCATTGTCATCGTGAAGTTGCTTCGGGTTCTGCTGGAACCCGCCCTGCTGGTTACCTCCTCCTTGAGGTTGGTTAGGGTTGTTGCCGACTCCTCCACCCTGGTTGCCGGGTCGTCCACCATCATTGTTTCCTCTATATCTGTCGTTGTTACCTCTGTTTCCTGGCCCTTGGAACCCGGCACGCTGCAAATCTACGCACTGTCCCAAGGTATGGCCGCATCTGCCGTTCTTGGCGTGTTTAGGGCATGGAATCCTCAAGACCTCCTCTGTGCTTGGAGTACGGCCTTGATATCCGTGAGAATTATTGTCCTTACGTCTGACCCCAGTGTTTGTGTTAGCCACTAGGTCATAGTTATCTCCATGTGGCCGCTTGCTACCACCTTGATTCTGGTTTTGATTCTGGTTCTGATTCTGACCATTGCCACCTTGTCCTTTAGTCCCTTCCTCCTGATCCTTTGTTTTGTCTGTGGCAGCGTGCTTATTAGCACCTGCCATGATCTCACCAATCGTAAGGGGAATACCTTGATTCAGGCTCTCCTTCATACGACCTAGCTTCCAGCTCAAGGGATTGTAGCTGCAGTTCCTTTCCATTGCCATTAGCACTGAAATTGTTGGGAGTCCTTGCGATGAGTTAATTATCTCCGAGACTCGCCTCATCCAGTGCCTTGCAGACTCGCCCTTTCTCTGAACACATCGCTCCAAATCCTCTATGGTACTCAACTTTTTGCATGTTCCCTGGAAGTTCTGAACAAAGGCCGACTTCAACTGCTCCCAAGAATTGATTGATCTAGGGGGCAAGTTACGCATCCACACCTTGGCTGATCCCTCCATCATAAGATACATAAATTTGGCACACAAATTACCTGTGGCATTGCGAATACTCATCGCCATCTCGTATGTACCCAACCAAGAGGTCGGGTCCATATTGGGCTCATAATTGGGAACTTTACGCGGCTCCTTGAAGTCGCTGGGGAAATACTCGGATCTGATGGCATCTGACAGGCACTCTGGTCCTGTCAGTGTGGGAGAGGTACCAGGAAAAGTCACCTCTGTGTGCACCCGGGTCGGCTGAGGCTGGTTATCTGCACCAGCTAGGGTTCTGTCCCTCTCAGCCTCCCGAGCCCTGGCCGCCTCCCTCTCTCATCGCTGTCTTGCTTCATCAACTACTAACTGAGCTCGTGATGCAGTTGGTATAATAATCCTGTTCCTCTCTCGCTCACGGCGCCTTGCACTTGTAGAGTTGGCCGGGTGAGACTCGTCATGCCGACTCCTCGTACCCGAGTTGAACGGTGTCGAGTGCAGCCTGCTTGCATCTGGAAAAGTTGGGTAAAGAGCTTGCTGAGTCATTGCTCTCAATAGCACGGCGGGTCTCCTGGCCCGCTGGTCGTTCTGGTATCTCAATATTCTCTAATCTCATTGTTGCCGCGTGAAGATTGTCCATTGGGTTAGAGTAATGCCCTTCTGGAGTACGGAACCTACCAGGTGGAGGTCTCATACCACCTGTTGCTCCTCCTCCGACTCCTCCTTCAGGTGGTGGTCCGTTGGTACGGCTGCCACCGGGTCCTTCTGGTGGTGGTGGTGGTGGTGTTGCTCCTCCCCCTGCGCCGCCTCCTGCAGCTGATGAACTCCCTAGCCCGGCTCCTGCGCCTGGACCAGTGGGTGTGTTGAACAAAGCAATAGGGTTGACAATGGCTCCTCCGCGCAGGCGACTCCTGGCTCTGCGATGCTGGATCGAGGTGAGTTCCTCCTGGCGACTCCGCAGGACCTGGGCTTCAGTCTGGACCCAGGCCCGCTCTTCCGCTAACGTGCGATTTGCCTCGTTGATCTCTGCTAATTGCCTCTCCATCGCAGAAAGCGCACTGGCTAACTCGGCCGCCCGCTCAGCTGCATTGCTTGCATTGATTTCCTTTGTTAACAGAGTTGGATCAAACTGATTGCCGCCGTTTCCAGACATGTAGACTCCGACGACGCGAGCGCGAACTGGCGACTCCTCGTAGTCCTCTTCCTCAATTCCATACCCAAGCCTATCCTCGAACAAGGGCAAGATAGACTCTGAATCGGCGTCGTAACCTGGCTCCATACATGGCTCCGCCAGCGACTCCTCTTCATGGTTGACAGCAAGATGTTCCTCTGACTCGGCGATGATGCCGAGTTCTGACGTGCCGACCGACTCCTCTCCGTCGGACTCGACAATAGCTGTTGGCTCTGATACAGATTCCGCCGAGTTCGCGTGAAGACCCGACGCGCAAACCATACCGACGAACACGTTTATTCCTCCAAAGACAAGATGATAACCCTCGTCGACTTCATGCATGTCCGAAGTCCAACCAGAGTCGTCGATTTCTGTTTCTCCATGCTCATCAGTGTAGACTCGCCCGATGGCGAGTTTCTCCATGGCCTGGCGAGCAGCTCCCATGATCTCGACTCCACGCTTCTCCGGCCCCACGGTGGGCGCCAACTGTCGTGGGGTTGTCACGGCAAGTCCTTCCTCCAGGAAGGTGAGTTCGGGGGCCATCGATGCTTGAAGTACGTAGGAGAGATTAATCTCGCCTAGGGACACAGATTTACCCAGGTTCGGCCCCTCTTGGTTAGAGGTAAAGACCTACTTCCTGCTTCTCTTTATTACTCTGGATCTGATATCGATTACAGGGTTCCGGCTCCTCTCTGGGATCCGGCGACTTGGTATTTCTCTCTACTGGAATTGCTTAGAACTTATCGATCTAAGGTCCAGGACCCCGCTTATAAAGGCTACCGGGTCCCTGGACTTACAGGTTACACCGAGTCACACTAGAACACGGAGTCCTGCTCTACGTCTTGGCCATCCAAGTTAGGGCTCCGGGTTGTACTTGAACTCCTTGCTGACGAGTCCTTTCTTCATCATGGGCCTTGGTCGGCTTGTCTCTAGCCCAGCCCATGCGACTTGATACGTGACTCGGCTTTGGCCTTCTTGGACTTGGCGGGTCTACTTTCCGGGTCCATGGGCCTACCTATAAAGTATCCCCCCATCAAAAACCTTGCTCGACATAAGCTATAAGGAACCCCCTCCTTACTTCCTCATGAGCTTGAAAACAGAGGCACCAAAACGAGAATATTTTGAAGGTTTTAAAGGTAGCACATGCCAAATTTACTTGGAATGGCAGGAAATACCATGCATAGGTAGATATGGTGGACTCGGCTGGCAAGATAGTTTGGCTTTGGGACTTGGATGCACGAGTGGACATCACACTCAATACAGAGTTTTTTGGGTTAGCAAAAATGGTATTTGAAGCAAACATCCAACATTAACCGGTAACAGAGTAACATAAGACATTAGTCAATCATAACCATAAACACTCCACACTGTCTCCCATGTTGACCAAATAGTTCTTTTGATGGAAAGATTAGCTTTATGAATTAACAACTACGAAACACACCACACAGTTTCAAGTTTTTAACTGTATTTCTTTACTAATGAATTTCCACTCAAATAACCAGCAAGTTTAAGCATTCGTCTTAATATGTCAAAACAATTGAGAAGCATCAAGTATCCAAACAATGATCTACAAGACTATGCAGGCTTTCGTTTCATTCCAATATCACATGGATATCATTTTGTCACTTTGACAATTCAAGCAATTTATCAATAACAACTCTCCAACAAGTATAAGTGAAGGACAAGAGAGTTTAACATCAACAACTAGCAGGTCTAAACAAGATAAAAGCTAAAAGCGAGAGCTTACTAGCAAACAAACAGTAGCTAAGAATACTCAACAAGATATAAGTGAAGCAAAGGAGTATTCAAATGAAAAAGCGGAGCGTGCCTCTCTCCCACACAAAGAAAGCTAGGATCCAACAAGGATACGACCAGCAAAAAAACAAAACAAAACTGAAAGCAAAAAGATACTCCAAGCATAGCACATAATATGTAAAGTGATAAAAAGTTCAACGAAGACGACCTTATGATAGTCGATGAAGAGGAGGGGATGCCTTGGGCATCCCCAAGCTTAGACGCTTGATCTTGATATTCAGAGGGGGTTCCATGGGGGCATCCCCAAGCTTGAGATCTGATCCATCTTCAATTTCTTCATTATCCTCTCCTTTGGAACTTAAAAACTCCCTTCACACAAAACTTCTCATAAAGTGATTAGAGGGTTAGTGCTCCTAAATTAAAATGCACATGTGCTCAACTCAAGACAAATTGCAAACAACTTTATTGGGCATTAGCTACTATTTACTAAGCCTCAATATGACACTCCATCCCTAAAGTATCACATTTGACGATAGTAAAAGAGACGAATACAAATTAAAAGCAGAATCTGTCAAAAACTGAACAATATGTAAAAATCGAATTTTTCAAGGCACTTCTGTAGCTCAAATCAGAAAACTCAGAACAAACGAAAGATAGATGAACGCATCAGGCTTGCTGTCTAAAAATATCAGAAAAGGATAAAATTTAAGGATTGTTCGAGATTTTCTGCAACAGGCGCATAAAATCTGTTTCTAGACAGCAAAACAATACCTCGCACTTTCAATGCATTAGAGGCTAAACTTGGCACAAAAAAACAAAACAAAAAGATACAATGAAGTTGCTACAAAGGCAACAACTCCATGACTAAGGAAAACTGAAAGGAAAACGATAACAGGTTGCCTCCATAAAGCATTTTTCTTTAACGCCTTTTAGCTAGGCGCAATGATTTCAATGATGCTCTAATAAGAATAAGAGTTGACAAAAGAGAGCTTCAAGAAACAAATACCAAACATATTTAAGCCTAACCCACTTCCTATGCATAGGCATCTTGTATGAAAATAATTCATTGGGGCATAAAGCTAGTAGCATAGGAAGACAAAGCAAGTGCAACTTCAAAACTTGCAACAAAAAGAGAGGTGTCTTAGTAACATGAGAACTCCAACAACCATATTTTACTCTCTCATAATAATTTTCAGTAGCATTATCAACAAATTCAATGATGTAGCCGTCACATCAAACATGCTTTTTATTATCATAAATATCAATTGGAGGCATAGATAAAGGAGTATCATTAAATTCATCACAAATAACAGTAGGAAAAGCATTTGATAGTTTATTTTTGTCTTTCTTGAGCCATGGAAGTTGTTGCATATCATACAAACTAAGAGTTAAAGAGTTACTTTCATTAGAAGGTAGGTCCTCCTTTTGTTCCTCACTCTCCTCCTCTTTTTCACCTAATGGGATCTTAGTTTCAGCAATTTCCTCCTCCATAGGTTCCTGCAATTTCTCTCCTTTTGGAAGAGAGACTTTCTTAACATATTCAGTAATATAATAATTATCATTGTAATTTTCAAAGCAATATTTTAGTATAGTAAAATTCTCAGTTCTCAGGCAAAGAAGCAATTTCATAGGCACCTTTAAAAGCAACAAATTCTTCAATCTGTTCAACATAAAAGAAATCAAAATTTTCCCTAGCATAAGAAGCTAAGGTTTCATTTTCATTGTCCTGACATTGGAAGGGGAGGTGTGGAGTGCGCCTCCCACAAGAACATTTTATATCATAGAGGAAACTTATATTTTCAGCATACAAGTTCACTTTTTTCAGAAATTCCCAAAGTTGTTTCCCTTTTTGTGACAAGCGGTGTTCCTTGTAGTATTTTTGCTGATCTTCTGTAAAACCACAAAAAAGATCTAGTTTGAAAGAAAGTAGCCATTAAGAACAACCAAAGAACTAAGCATACTAATAAAACAGGATAAAATACTACACTAATTTTTTGGGGTTTTAAAATTTTGAAATAAGAAAATAAACTAAACGAGAAATAAAACAAGCAAGAGAAAAGCAAAGTAAAATGATTAAGAGTATGAGACTCCCCTTGCTGTAGCTCCAAAGTCCCCGGCAACGGCGCCAGAAAACTGCTTGATGATCGGTGATGGTAGCATTGGGTTGTGCCCCAAGCGAAGGCGTGGATGTAGTAAGTAGCAGTTTTCCCTCGTTAACGAACCGAGATTTATCGAACCAGTAGGAATTTGAAATCAACAACAAAGTGAATGTTGAAGATCTCTGGCGCTTAATCTTCAACAGATGTGGACCTGCACACACTCAACCAATTACTTTCCCCCAATGGCGAAAAGGTTGTCAATCTTTCCGGTGTCGCAGAAAACAAAGCGGTTAATTGTATAGTGAAATAGATGAAAATATGAAAGTGTACCAAAGGAGTGCATGTAAGAACATCGGAGAGCATGCAAGAACATAAATCAACATATAAGAATCATGCACAATCTGATCATAACTTCATAATCCATCAGATCCCAGCAAACACATCACATAGCATTACAATAATCGATCTTGATCATGTTAGGTAGCTCACAAGATCATAATACATGAAGCACAAGGGAGAGAGACTACCATCTAGCTACTGCCATGGACCCGTAGTCCAAGGTGGGACTACTTACAAATCATCCCGGAGGAAGGCATGGCGATGAAGAGCCCTCCGGGATCGATCTCCCCTCCGGCAGGGTGCCGGGATCAGCTTCAGAATCACCCCCGAACTAAGGTTTATGGTGGCGGCGCCTTGGGGTGACTTCTCTGGAAAATAATGGCCGCCCCGACGTTTTTGGGATTAATCTGATTTTATAGGCGTCGGAGGGGGCCGAGGGGACCCACTAGGAGCAGGGGTGGGTCCCACCCGCCGCCCTAGGGCAGGCCACGGCTGGGGTCGTCCCTGCCCTGTGGGTGGCCCCCAGGGCTGCCCTCTGGACTGAAACTCCGTCTTGGTGAATAAAAAATCCTCATAAATTTTCAGCACATTCTGAGAATATTACTTGTGGTAAGTTTCTGAAACGAAAAGACAGCAAAAACAGGAAACTGGCACAAGGCATCTTGTCAATAGGTTAGTCCGACAAAATGCATAAAAAATGATGTAATAAGATAGTAGAAACATGTGAAAACATCACAAAACTAGCATAGATCAATAAAAAATTATATATATGTTTGACACGTATCAGATACCACTGATGGGCTCGTTGCATAGAAAACAAAAAATTTCCTACGTAAGAAGTGAAAGAAACCCAACGATCTAGATCTATTAGATGCAAGTAGCGAAGTGGAGATCTAATATCTTACCCTCGAAGAACGAACAAAGCCTTTTGTCGATGCCAGGGTTGGTCTGTCAATCCCCGCAACTAGACTCATCTAGTCGCGAGGAGATGTATTATCCGATCCGAGAGCCAATCCGATGGAGTGCTGCATGAGCAGCACCTACGCGGTATCCACACATACAGATCGATGAAGACTTCCTCTCCTTGATCCCGCAAGCGAGGAGGAAGTGGCTCGTGAGATCCCAGCAGCACGATGGCGTGGTGGTGGAGATGGTGGAGGTTTTCCCGCGGACAGGGCTTCGCCAAGCCGTGTACGAGAGAGAGAGGAGGGAGGAGAGGGGTGGTGCGGCTAGGGCATGAGGTAGGTGCGCCCCAGCCCTCCCCTCCTCTTTATATAGGCGTGGGGGGCAGCCCTTGCCCCTCCCTGAAGCCTAGGGGCGGCGGCCAAGGGGGAAACTTACCCCTCCCCCCCAAGGCACCCCCTTAGGGTTTGGGCCCTTTTTCACATGTTTGGCCGCATGGGCCATGAGGGGCTGGTGCGGCCAGCCCATGTGGGCTGCTGCACGCCCCTTGGTCCATGTGGGCCATTAGGGCACGTGGGCCCCACTATGGGACCCCCCGGGAACCTTATAGAATATTCCGATACTCTGCCGGAAAATTCTCAAACTTTTCCGGAACCCTGGAAACCACTTTCCTTATATGAAACTTTATCTCCGGAACTCCTCGTGATGTCTAGGATCTCATCCGAGACTCCGAATCACCATTCGTTCATGCCATCAAATATCTCATCGCAAACCCCAGCTACATCGGAGCATTAAGTGTGTGACCCTACGGGTTCGAGAATATGCAGACATGATCCGATAAATAATCAATAGCGGGACCGGGATGCTCATATTGACTCCTACATATTCAACAAAGTTCTTTACCGATTGAACCACGATGCCAGAGATTCAATTAATCTCGTATACGATTCCCTTTGTCTCATGATATATAACTTGCCCGAGATTTGATCGTCGATATCACCATATCTAGTTTAATCTCTTTACCTGGCAAGTTCTCTTTACTCGTTCCATAATATAGAATCCCCGTGACTACCACTTAGTTACATGTTTGCAAACTTCCGGATGCTATATTACCGAGAGGGCCCAAAGATATCTTCTCCGTCACATGGAGGGACAAATCCCACTCTTGATTCATGTCACCCAACAACCTACCATCGGAGATACCTGAAAGCCATCTTTATAATCACCCAGTCACGAAGCGACGTTTGATGTCCCCAAAGCATTCCTCCGGTAAATGGGAGTGACATAATCTTACGGTCTAAGGAAACTATACTTGGCATATATAAAGCATTGGCAATAAAACTGAGTGACACGATCAATTGCAAGCTTTACTATTGGGTATGTCCATCACGTCATTCTCCTAATGAGTGACTCCGTTATCAAGTGACTATAACAAGTCTTTGGTTAGGAAACCTTAACCAACTCTTCACTAACGAACTAGTCTAGTAGAGGCTTACTAGGGACACTTTGTTGTTTATATTCCACGCATGTATTATGTTTCCGGTTAATACAATTACAGCATGGATAATAAACATTTATCATAAACATGAAATATGATAATAAACAACTTTATTATTGCCTCTAGGGCATATTTCCAATAGGAGGGCCCATGTGTCATCCCCATAAGGCCCATGCGGCTGCATAAGGGCAAAGCCATTTAAATCAAGAGATAAGAAGCGATAAGAGAGAATTCCTAGAAAATAGGGATTTTACTTGGGGGGAGTTTTTCCTCCAAGCAGCCGGCCCTAGGAGGGCTGGGCTGCGCCCCAAACCTCCCTCCTGCCTATATAAAGAGGGGGAGGGCTCATTGGGACGTCACCCCTTGATGCCCTACCCGTCCCCCTTCTCCCTCCTCTCTTCCCGCATCCGCTTGGAATCTCGCGAGCCACTTCTTCCTCGCTTGCAGGATCAAGGAGAAGAAGTCTACATCAAGCTGAACGTGTGGATACCTCAGATATGCTGCTCGTGCGGTGCTGCTTCGGATCGGATAATACATCTCCTCGCGACTAGACAACCCCTGCATCGAGGGTAAGAAGATTGGATCTTCTTCTCGCAACCTTCATCTAATAGATCTAGATCCGTTGGGTTTCTTCCGCTTATTTCGTAGGATTTTTTTTGTTTTCTAGGCAACGAACCCTTCAAACATAGAAAACTATGATTGTCATTTATGCAATGTATATGTTTTCACATGTATATGTGGGTGGTTATGGAATCAGTCAATTATTTCCATGACAAATGGAAGGAATAGGGAAATTCACTTTGGAACATGGGAGCATATGCTCCTGCCACCAAAAAAATATTTTCGTATTTTAAAAAACTCCGAGCACAAAGTTGGTGCTTACATCTCAAATTCTATGTGCACACGATAAGTTTCGCGAAAACGGATATTTTTTGTGGTATGTGTAAAAATGACAAAACAAATGTCTCGTGAAAAGCTTTTTTTAGCATCAAAATTTGTTTTTTACACCCAACATAAAAAAGTCGGTTTTTGGGAAATGACTTCGTGAGCATATAGAACATCGAGATGTATGCACGGAACTTTTTGTCCAATTTTTCTGAAGTTTCAATTTTAATAAAACGCATCTAAAAAAACCGGGAGCATATACTCCCGGGTGCCAACACTCCACCCCTGTTTGAATAGTGTAATTTTCTTATCATTTGTGAGGCTACTTATCTGAAATCTAGTCATTTGAATGGAATGTCAAATTAGATTTTTTTTACAAAGAGCATATATTTATATCACGGAGATACCAATTACACCCAGCCTCTGCAACAACGCATTGCCCTAGCGGCATTACAGATGCACACAGCCCCCAAAAAAAGAAAAACAATACAAAAAAGAAAAGTCCCGCTATAGTGATCTATTCCTTGAAATAGCAGTACTAACACCACCAAGACAGCACCAGAAGTCCATCTTCTCCAAAAGCGACGCCTCCAAGAAGAAACAATCCACAAGCTCTGTCATCGCCCGATCATAGATCTCAGGTTTTCACCTTGAAGAAAGTCCTCGCTCTCAAAACAGTGCCTTCACCACGGCTATTGCCAGGCACAACCAATTAAGGCTAGGCCTTGGATTTTCACCCTGAAAGATAAGACTTAGGACTTCTCCTATGCAGTCGCCCCCACATATATACATGCCGCTGCTCCATGTCACGAATCACCTACCCAATTCCTCATCGCCACAGAGACTCCAACCACCATTGCTAGTCCGAAGATCTCGCCTTCCATGTCATTCTCCACTAGCACCATGGAAGGAGAAAGCGTGCTCCATGATATTAATAGCCAGCTTAGCTTCGAAGCGCTCCCTCTGAAACCAAACGGTCAAAGAAAAAACGTGGGTGCGCACGATCGAATACCATCCGATCCAACAATCTCTAGGCATGAGGCGCCCAGTGGAGTTCGCCGGCAGTACCTTCCAAAACACGATCGTCCAGCCAGATCAATGGGGATAGGCATCCGGTAGATTGCAGCATCGATGCGAGAAGAACCCTAGGACCGACTCCTTTATTCTCAAGACTAGCAAGCCCCCACACCTCCAGTAGCCTTCCAGCAGGATGGCATCAGAGAAGAGGGCAGCAAAGTGCACGGCTGCGGAGAGACGGCAAAAACTGGATCCCACAGCACCAGCCCAGGTTGGGTCAATGGGTCCAGATGGAGAGAACCCGATCAAGGCACCAGATTGCAACCCCAAACGCCACCAGCGGGACTGGAATGGCCGCCGGCGGCACACCGCCATCTCGTCACCGTCCTCCGCTGGAGGACCTCAGGCCCTGGCCGGCCGGCCGCACCGTCCTTGCCCTCCGCCTGCGCTCCACCACCTCCCATGAAGCGCCGCCGAGAGCACCACCTGCCCACCGTCGAAGGGACGGGCGCCGCCGCCGCCGCCGTAGTCGATGGCAGCAGCAGCGATCAGAGATCGCGATTTTGGGTGGCTATGGTTAGGGGGAAAGAGAGCCTCTAGAGCCGTTCGGGAGAGGAGCGACTCGGGAGGGTTCCAACAACGACTTGTGCAGCTGTGCGTCAAATTAGATTGTCTGTTGCATTTATTGACATTGCAAACCATGTAACTTGCTTATCTAGTAGTGGCACAATAAGAGTTCATATGGAATATTAGATGTTATTTCATTTGTTTGTCTTTACATGTAATTACATTCTCTTAGAGACATGTTATGTTTACTCATGATTGTCATCCAACCTGGATAAAATTTGAGCTTTTCTACTGCTTGCACAACCATCCAATCTTGTGTATGATTCTCATGATGCTTTAGTTGCTCAAAGCCTTGAGCTTCTTTGCATAATCAATGATGTTGATTTTTTCTCACAACAAAACTTTTGTTTATCTATGTTCAACTTAGATATTACTTTTTTGACCCTTCTATTCCTAGAGGGCTTAGAAGCTCGACCTCATTATCAAAAAATGTGATAAAAGTGCCTTGCACATTTGTTTTAGTTTTATATGTTCTTTGATCATATGACTTATTGTGCAAAGAATATGCTATTTCATAGCAGGGGTTAATGTGGAAATGCACTATCGAAGATTGCAACCGTCATATTTCATGCTGCTGAGTGTCCTTATACTTGGCAGACAAGCTTCATGCAATGGAGGAGCATCATCATGGGCTATTGAGATTTGGTCCTAGAGCTCGTATACGACTACCTATGATTCGGTCACTTCAACCTTGCAGTCCAACAACAGGGAGGCCAGGGGCAGAGGGATTTGGGGGAGTTGGGGAAAGCAGTAGATATTGCCATAGGGGTGGTGTCTCTTGAGAAGCTCTGGCCTTCGCTATGGTATGCCATCAGTGGTTTGGGAGATCACGTTCTGATATGTTGTGCCAACTGCTTCATGAAATGAAGAAGCAACTTGAGGGTCCACAACCCTGTCCCCAATTCTATAATTAAATCCTCACTCCACTATCAGGGTGGAATGTAACACATAAACCACACAATTTGATTGTACAACTCCATGCCTCTGTGATGAAACGTTTAGACCAAACCATTTAACAAATTGGATACTAAAAAATAAAAGCACATGGATAACTTACCTGATACTTGTCAACTAAGAGAACACGTGCACCTTCATAAAAAATAGAACCACGTGGATAACAATGTGAAGGCCAGATATGTGTCAAACGTATCTATAATTTTTGATTGATCCATGCTAGTTTTGTGATGTTGTCACATGTTTCTACTATCTTATTACATCATTTTTATGCATTTTGTCGGACTAACCTATTGACAAGATGCCTAGTGTCAGTTTCCTGTTTTTGCTGTCTTTTCGTTTCAGAAACTTACCACAGGAAATATTCTCGGAATGCGCTGAAAATTTATGAGGATTTTTATTCGCCAAGATGGAGTTTCAACCCAGAGGGCTACCCCCAGCCACGGCCTGCCCTAGGGCGGCGGGTGGGACCCGCCCTTGCTCCTGGTGGGTCCCCTCGGCCCCCTCCGACGCCTATAAAATCAGATTAATCCCAAAAACGTCGGGGCGGCCATTATTTTCCAGAGAAGTCACCCCGAGGCGCCGCCACCATAAACCTTAGTTCGGGGGTGATTCTGAAGCTGATCCCGGCACCTTGCCGGAGGGGAGATCAATCCCGGAGGGCTCTTCATCGACATGCCTTCCTTCGGGATGATTTGTGAGTAGTCCCACCTTGGACTACGGGTCCATGGCAGTAGCTAGATGGTAGTCTCTCTCCCTTGTGCTTAATGTATTATGATCTTGTGAGCTGCCTAACATGATCAAGATCGATTATTGTAATGCTATGTGATGTGTTTGCTTGGATCTGATGGATTAATACGAAGTTATGATCAGATTGTGCATGATTCTTATATGTTGATTTATGTTCTTGCATGCTCTCCGATGTACGTAGTTACTTTGGCCAAGTGATTGTGTGTATCTCCAAGAGGGAGTATTTATGCTAGATATTGGGTTCATGCCCCCTTTTGTTTCTGGGCACGAGTGACAGAAACGTCTAAGGGCGAGGGTGTGCTGTTGCTACTAAGGGTAAAACAGCGGTGTTAATGTCTCTTTTGATATTAGTATTGCTTACTTCATGTGCTTTACTTAATGCAAATGTCTGTTACTTGCAACTTAATACCGTTGGGTGACAGGCTAGATAGCGATCCCACGGTGGACTTTTTAGACAAAGATGCAGTTGGACTCAACGGTCTTTGTTCATTGTCGTGATGCCTACATAAATATTATCATGTTCTCTATGTCATAGCTAGATTAAGTTTGTGTTATAATCTTGTCAATTGCCTAGCTGTAATTTGTTTACCCATCATATGAGTGTTTTATTTACTTGAGAGACTCCACTAGTGAACCCATGGCCCCCGGTCCATCTTTTTACATTGATTGCAACCCTTATTCATCAATTTTCATCATCAGTACTCCTCTGGTCCACTTTCATATTTTCATCTATTTCACTATACAATTAACCGCTTTGTTTTCTGCGAGACCGGAAAGATTGACAACCTTTCCGCCGTTGGGGGCAAAGTAATTGGTTGAGTGTGTGCAGGTCCATGTCTGTTGAAGATTAAGTGCTAGACATCTTCAACATTCACTTTGTTTTTGATTTCAAAGTCCTACTGGTTCGATAAACCTCGATTCGTTAACGAGGGAAAACTGCTACTTACTACATCCACACCTTCGATTGGGGCACAACTCAACGCTACCATCACCGATCATCAAGCAGTTTTCTGGCGCCGTTGCCGAGGACTTCGGAGCTACAGCAAGGGGAGTCTCATACTCTCAATCACTTTACTTTGTTTTTGTCTTGCTTGCTTCATTTCTTGTTTAGTTTATTTTTCTTGTGGCAAAATTTTAAAACCCAAAAAAATTAGTGTAGTATTTTATCCTGTTTTATTAGTATGCTTAGTTCTTTGGTTGTTCTTAATGGCTACTTTCTTTGAAACTAGATCTTTTTGTGGCTTTACAAAATATCAACAAAAATACTATAAGGAACACCGCTTGTCGCAAAAAGGGAAACAACTTTGGGAATTTCTGAAAAAGTGAACTTGTATGCTGAAAATATAAGTTTCCTCTATGATATAAAATGTTCATGTGGGAGGCGCACTCCACACCTCCCTTTCCAATGTCAGGAGAATGAAAATGAAACCTTAGCTTCTTATGCTAGGGAAAATTTTGATTTCTTTGATGTTGAACAGATTGAAGAATTTGTTGCTTTTAAGGGTGCCTATGAAATTGCTTCTTTGCTGGAGAACATTGATAATGCTCGTTATCAAACTGAGAATTTTACTATAATAAATATTGCTTTGAGAATTACAATGATAATTATTATATTACTAAATATGTTAAGAAAGTCTCTCATCCGAAAGGAGAGACCGATGCTTTGTAGGAACCTATGGAGGAGGAAATTGCTGAAACTAAGATCCCATTAGGTGAAAAACAGGATGAGAGTGAGGAACAAAAGGAGGAACTACCTTCTAATGAAATTAACTCTTTAACTCTTACTTTGTATGATATGCAATAACTTCCATGGCTCAAGAAAGACAAAAATAAACTAAATGCTTTTCCTACTATTATTTGTGATGAATTTAATGATACACCTTTATCTATGCCTCCAATCGATATTTATGATAATAAAAAGCATGTTTTATGTGATAGTTACATTGTTGAATTTGTTAATAATGCTACTGAAAATTATTATGAGAGAGGAAATTATGGTTGTTGGAGTTCTCATGTTACTAAGACACCTCTCTTTTTGTTGCAAGTTTTGAAGTTGCACTTGCTTTGTCTTCCTATGCTACTAGCTTTATGCTCCAATGAATTATTTTCGTACAAGATGCCTATGCATAGGAAGTGGGTTAGGCATAAATATGTTGTTATTTGTTTCTTGATGCTCTCTTTTGTCAACTCTTATTCTTATTAGAGCATCATTGAAATCATTGTGCCTAGCTAAAAGGCGTTAAAGAAAAGCGCTTTTGGGAGGCAACCCATTATCTTTTTCCTTTCTGTTTTCCTTAGTCATGGAGTTGCTGCCTCTGTAGCAACTTCATTGTATCTTTTTGTTTTGGGTTTTTGTGCCAAGTTTAGCCTCTAATGCATTGAAAGTGCGAGGTATTGTTTTGCTGTCCAGAAACAGATTCTATGCGCCCGTTGCAGAAAATCTCGAACAATCCCTGAATTTTATCTTTTTCTGATATTTTTAGACAGCAAGCCTCATACTTTTATCTATCTTTTGTTAGTTTTGAGTTTTCTGATTTGAGCTACAGAATTGCCTTGAAAAAAATCTATCTTTACAGAATGTTCAGTTTTTGACAGATTCTGCTTTTATTTTGTATTCATCTCTTTTACTATCGTCAAATGTGATACTCTAGAGGTGGAGTGTCATATTGAGGCTTAGTAAACAGTAGCTAATGCCCAATAAAGTTGTTTGCAATTTGTCTTGAGTTGAACACATGTGCATTTTAATTTATGAGCACTAACCCTCTAATCAGTTTATGAGAGGTTTTGTTTGAAGGGAGTTTTTAAGTTCTAAAGGAGAGGATAATGAAGAAATTGAAGATGGATCAGAGCTCAAGCTTGGGGATGCCCCCATGGCACCCCCTCTGAATATTAAAAACCATCAAGCGTCTAAGCTTGGGGATGCCCAAGGCATCCCCTCCTCTTCATCGACTATCATAAGGTCGTCTTTGTTGAACTACGTTTTTATCACTTTACATATTATGTGCTATGCTTGGAGTGTCTTTTTGCTTTCAGTTTTGTTTTGTTTGTTTGCTGGTCATATCCTTGTTGGATCCTATCTTTATTTGTTTGGGAGAGAGGCACGCTCCGCTTTTTCATTTAAATACTCCTTTGCTTCGCTTATATCTTGTTGAGTATTCTTAGCTATTGTTTGTTTGCTAGTAAGCTCTCGCTTTTAGCTTTTATCTTGTTTAGAGCTGCTAGTTGTTGATTTTAATTAAACTCTCTTGTTCTTCACTTATACTTGTTGGTGAGTTGTTTTTGATAAATTGCTTGAATTGTCAAAGTGGCAAAATGCTATCCATGTGATACTGGAATGAAATGAAAGCCTGCATAGTCTTGTAGATCATTGTGTGGATACTTGGTGCTTCTCAATTGTTTTGAGATATTAAGATGAATGGTTAAACTTGCTGGTTATTTGAGTGGAAATTGATTAGTAAAGAAATACAGTTAAAATCTTGAAACTATGTGGTGTTTCATAGTTGTTAATTCATAAAGCTGATCTTTCCATCAAAAGAACTGTTTGGTCAACAAGGGAGACAGTGTGGAGTGTTTATGGTTATGATTGACTAATGTCTTATGTTACTCTGTTACCGGTTAATGTTGGATGTTTGCTTCAAATACCATTTTTGCCAAGCCAAAAATCTGTACTGAGTGTGATGTCCACTCGTGCATCCAAATCCCAAAGCCAAGCTATCTTGCCAGCTGAGTCTACCATATCTACCTATGCATGGTATTTCCAGCCATTCCAAGTAAATTTGTCATGTGCTACCTTTAAAACATTCAAAATATTCTCGTTTTGGTGCCTCTGTTTTCAAGCTCATGAGGAAGTAAGGAGGGGGTTCGTTATAGCTTATGTCGAGCAAGGTTTTTCTTTTTTTCCCCCTCTATTTCACCCGGTGTTGATGGTTTACATCCTCACTTGAATCAACCAGGGAGCGGCTTAAGCAAAATATAAATATAACTCACCATTCTCCTCCGTACAATGAAAATCTGAGAAATCAGCTCAAACATTGGTTAGTGGTGAAACAAAGGAGAAAGAGGAAAGTACTCATTCCTCTAAAACTAGCCGCTCTCACAACTTTAAAGACCTTGCTTGACATAGGGACTAATGGGCTTCTGAGCTATGGAATCGTTAACGGAATTATGCATCTCTCAAAATTGTTTTTATCTCTGTTTTTCAAAATAAAAAAGCTCTAGCACATGACTAATCTCTGCTTCCCTCTGCGAAGGGCCTTTCTTTTACTTTTAAATGTTGAGTCAGTTTTCCTTTTCCTTCTATCTCCACCAAAGCAAACATACAGCATTGACCCTGGGTATCATTGATCATATTGCATCGTCAGATTAAACATGAATCTTTATATTGACTTTATCTATAAGATAAGCCGTTAGAAGTTGAAGCGTTTTGCTAATACTTACATCTTCCTTTTGTTGATTCTCAAACACTTTTGTCGTGGAACCATTACCTTTGAGAATTAGTCAAATATGTGGGTCACATTGCTTTCAAGTCTTTAACGTACAATTTATGAAAGGTTTTGCTTTAATGATTCAACTTGGTTATTCATTGCTTTCTTTCTATCAACTATAGACAATTGTTTTGTATCACTTCATTCACGTCCTATGCTTTACATTACTATCTTGATCAAGATTGTGTTGGTTGCATGTCTCATCAAAAATTATTTTGTTATCACTTACCTTCTCGAGTACGAGTAGGAGTTAAGCTTGGGGATGCTGATACGTGTCAAACGTATCTATAATTTTTTATTGATCCATGCTAGTTTTGTGATGTTGTCACATGTTTCTACTATCTTATTATATCATTTTTATGCATTTTGTCGGACTAACCTATTGACAAGATGCCTAGTGCCAGTTTCCTGTTTTTGCTGTCTTTTCGTTTCAGAAACTTACCACAGGAAATATTCTCGGAATGCGCTGAAAATTTACGAGAATTTTTTGTTCGCCAAGACAGAGTTTTGAGTCCAGAGGGCAGCCCTGGGGGCCACCCACAGGGCAGGGGCGACCCCAGCCGCGGCCTGCCCTAGGGCGGCGGGTGGGACCCGCCCCTGCTCCTAGTGGGTCTCCTCGGCCCCCTTCGACGCCTATAAAATCAGATTAATCCCAAAAACGTCGGGGCGGCCATTATTTTCCAGAGAAGTCACCCCGAGGTGCCGCCACCATAAACCTTAGTTCGGGGGTGATTCTGAAGCTGATCCCGGCATCCTGCCGGAGGGGAGATCGATCCCGGAGGGCTCTTCATCGCCATGCCTTCCTCCAGGATGATTTGTGAGTAGTCCCACCTTGGACTACGAGTCCATGGCAGTAGCTAGATGGTAGTCTCTCTCCCTTGTGCTTCATGTATTATGATCTTGTGAGCTGCCTAACATGATCAAGATCGATTATTGTAATGCTATGTGATGTGATTGTTAGGATCTGATGGATTATGAAGTTATGATCAGATTGTGCATGATTCTATATGTTGATTTATGTTCTTGCATGCTCTCTGATGTGCGTAGTTACTTTGGACAAGTAATTGTGTGTATCTCCAAGAGGAAGTATTTATGCTAGATAGTGGGTTCATGCCCCTTTTGTTCCTGGGCACGAGTGACAGAAACGTCTAAGGGCGAGGGTGTGCTGTTGCTACTAAGGGTAAAACATCGGTGTTAATGTCTCTTTTGATATTAGTATTGCTTACTTCATGCGCTTTACTTAATGCAAATGTCTGTTGCTTGCAACTTAATACCGTTGGGTGACAGGCTGGATAGTGATCCCACTGTTGGACTTTTTAGACAAAGTTGCAGTTGGACTCAACGGTCTTTGTTCATTGTCGTGATTCCTACATAAATATTGTCATGTTCTCTATGTCATAGCTAGATTAAGTTTGTGTTATAATCTTGTCAATTGCCTAGCTGTAATTTGTTTACCCATCATATGAGTGTTTTATTTACTTGAGAGACTCCAGTAGTGAACCCGTGGCCCCCGGTCCATCTTTTTACATTGATTGCAACGTTTATTATCACTTTTCATCATCATTACTCCTCTGGTCAAATTTCATATTTTCATCTATTTCACTATACAATTAACCGCTTTGTTTTCTGCGAGACCGGAAAGATTGACAACCTTTCCGCCGTTGGGGGCAAAGTAATTGGTTGAGTGTGCGCAGGTCCACGTCTGTTGAAGATTAAGCGCTAGAGATCTTCAACATTCACTTTGTTGTTGATTCCAAAGTCCTACTGGTTCGATAAATCTCGGTTCATTGACGAGGGAAAACTGCTACTTACTACATCCACGCCTTCGCTTGGGGCACAACCCAACGCTAACATCACCGATTATCAAGGCCTAAAACTCAAAAAAATAACAATGGGAAGGCTTGATTGATTGTTTTGAAACACGATACAATAGGTTTGTACCTTTACTTGCTTATGTTTCACCCGTTATGTTGCCATGACCTGCAACTTATTATCTTGGTGAAAATGCTGATGCAAAATAAATACTTTCTTCTTATCCGCTTGAAATGTTTAAGATTGTTTAACACACGGAAATGTCATTTTAATCATTTTTGTTTTGTTCTAACATACATATTTTTTTCAATATCTAGAAAGAAGAATGCTCTAATCTTGATGTTTGTCAACATCTTTATTTTGTTCTGATTATGACAATATAGGTTTGATCTCATACAATTTAAAATCCATGTTAATCATTAAACGGATTCATGGTTTGACTACTATTATATAGCACCTGATTTGGTGTTTTACTGTATTGAGCATCTTTATTTAAGTGTTATGAATCATGTCAATCTTCAAGCACCTTATGTGAAAACTATGAAGCTAGCCTTCAACAGGTTGGCATGCTAAATTTATGTATTATATCAAAGAACGTATACTATGTTGGTTTCATTCTTAATAATATTTACATAATTTATAGTGTGGCATAAGAAGAATGATGCTCGCAAGTGTGAGTCAGAGGGATGTCAATAGAATTAATGAACTAGAAAATGATGTTACGTTTTGTGTGCTTCTTTTAGGCTGGTTGGGTGTAGTGAGTGTTGGGATGTTCATTGTACTAACTGCTATTGCGTTGTTGATGTATGGTTTAGAAAAAAGATTTTTATATTCGGTTTAAATCAGCCATTAATCAACTATATAGGGTTATGTATTATTATACTTATTATATTCCATATTTAACATATAATTTATATTAAATTAAGATACAACCATTAATTGATTTATAATAATTGTAATCCATTTTTATTTTTTTCTCGAGACTTGACATATTCATTGGAAAAACATAGGAAATAGAGTTGTTTCTCAGTGACACGCTGTTGGAGCTTATTCAATCACTTGCATGAACAAGTTGTTGTGATGTCCTTTTGTATGACCATCTAAATTTTCTACTTGTCTTGGGTTTATATAATGTAATGCACTCTTGTTCATATTATTCCAACATACAAGATAATATGAGTTATAAGGCTTGTAAATAAAATTATGGTCTCCTGCCAATCGTGCCACTTGCAAGGAAACATGTACTATGTTGGGTATATTATCACTTTGACACTGACGTGAGTCATATATTTATTATTCACCACTTGGTACGAGACACACTTTTTATTGACTATCCTATCATTAATCTATGACACTCTCATGGCCATCTCATACTCGGTAGCACTCACCACTTTTCTTCCTTCTTGCTTAGCTTAAATGGGGTGACGGTGGCAACCCTATTTATTGCAGGAATCCATTAGATTAGTGCCAAGTGGAACAATCCAAGACCTACAACATTAATCTAAAAATCACTATACAAATATCATCTCTCTAGAGTTCGTCGCAACAATATCCAACGCTAGAGATTTCCTTAGAACTCCCGCAAAAAAATCTTAATATAGAAATTTCCCTAATTCTGGAGTTTTCTTTACGTACATTTTCATTGATTACACTTGAAGTTTCTTGAACCTTCTCGGATATCCTTACCTTGTATGATACTTTTATGTATGGTAGAAGCTTATCACTTTACATTAAAGTTTAGTTCTTTTATCTCACATGCCCGATCTTCATGAGTGCTTATGAACCTCTTAGAATGTTCACAAGCACACATTGCTAATTTGAAGTCTAGATGCCTGGGGTTCGGGTGATAAACTTACTGCGTCGCCTAAAACGTTACATGTATATGTAGTTTATTTAATAAGTGTAAGCTTTTCCCTAGTCATTAAATACAATAAATGAACATAGATATGTAAGAAAATATCCTCAGTGAACCCTAATTTCATCATCTTGGCACATGCCATTGTATCTTGTTTGTGCTCGTCTAAATTGTAGTTGATAGATATTTTCTATCGTTCAGTGTTGATGTTGTTGAAGATAAAAACATTAGTAGTTACTGATAACAAAAAAGGTTCCAAAATTCAAGTGCTTTTTCTTCATTGAAGAGGAGACCCTATAGTTTGAGATCCCACATCTAGGTGGGTATTGATCATTCCCTTGTTAGGTGTTTCCTTCAACTTTTGAGGCAACTTCAACCTCAGTATGTAGCACATTTTGTACAGAAGACATGAACGATCTCCCAAAGTCCATGAAATCTCCTTGCATGTCGATTATCCAAATGCCCAATCCCCTATATCCCTGCATCAGTGTCAAGATTTTCATCATAGAGCCGTGTTTGAACCTTATAGAAGATTGTTTCAAGACTCGTTCTCTACTTATCCTCAATATTCGAACCTTGGTGCTTTATTAATTTAAGGCAGGGCATTGATACGTCTCCAACGTATCTATAATTTTTTATGTTCCATGCTTGATTATATATCAGTACCACATGTTTTTATAATGTTTTATATTATTTTGGCATGATTTATGGAACTAACCTATTAACAAGATGCCCAGTGCCAGTTCCTGTTTTCTGCTGTCTTTTTCTTTCAGAAAAGTTGTTCTGGAAGTTTCTCGGAACTGCGCTGAAAATTTACAGGAATTATTTCCAATATGAAACAAAGACGGAACCCGAAGGACGCTCGGAGGGGAGCCCCAGGGGCTCCAGATGCCACCTGGCCGCCCCCCCTCCCCTAGGCTGCGCCTGGGCCCACCTAAGCGCCTCCTCACGTTGCCCCTTCGCCTATAAATACTCCCTCGACACAAAAACCCTAAATACCAGATCATATTTCCCAGAAGACATCCGAGGCCGCCGCCATCTCCAACCCTACCTCGGGAGGGTCCTGCAGCTCTTCCCGGTACCCTGCCAGAGAGGGGAATCGACACCGGAGGCATCTACACCACCATGCCTGCCTCCGGAGTGATGCGTGAGTAGTCCACCACGGGACTACGGATCCATAACAGTAGCTAGATGGTTGTCTCTCCTCCTTGTACTCCATTGCTTAGATCTTGTGAGCTGTCTATCATGATCAAGATCATATTATCTGTAACTGCTACATGATTGTGTTTGCATGGATCCGATGAATTGTGGAAGTCATTGCTTTTGTTCATCTATGTGTTGTGTTTTATCTATGATCTTGCATGCTCTCCGATGCTAGTGGATGCTTTGGCCAAGTAATTATTAGTGTTGTATGAGGGAGTATTTATGCTAGATAGTGGGTTCATGCCTCTCTTGTCTGAGCTCGGGCTGACAGAAACGATTAAGACAAGAGATGTGATGTTGCCACTAGGGAGAAAACAGCGGTGTGATTTCCTTGTGTTATTTACATTGCTTACATTATGCACTTTGCTTATTGCAATGATCTGTTGCTTGCAACTTAATACTTTTGGGTGACATGCTGGATAGCGATCCCAAGGTGGATTATTAGTCATAGATGCAGTTGGAAGACGGTCTATGTATTTTGACGTAATGCCCATATTAGATGAAACGGTGAACTATATTGTTTTATGATAGCCTTGTTGTGCGCCCACAATTCTGTCAATTGCCATGCTGTAATTTGTTTACCCATCATGTATATCTTTTGGAGAGACACCTCTAGTGAACTGTGGATCCTGGTCCTATTTTCCTACATTGTTTACAACCGTTTTCATAGCTTTTCATCATCATTTGCTCGCTGGTCATATTTCACTCTCATCATATTTTACATCCACACATTTAATTCTTTGTGTTCAGCAAGCCGGAGAGATTGACAACCTCTTCTGTTTCGTTGGGCAAAGTAGTTTGTTTGTGATTGTGTGCAGGTCCATGTCAGCACGCCGGCAACACCTCTTTTCTGGCAGCGTTGACACCTTGCTAAGCCTTCTCCAAGTCCTATTTGTTCGATAACCTTGGTTTTGTAATCAAGGGAAACTGCTGCTTTGCTGCATCATACCTTCCTCTTGGGGTCTCCCAGCGAACGTGTGATCCACGTCATCAAGCTCTTTTTCTGGCGCTATTGCTGGGGACTTGGAAGCTTCAGCTAGGGGAGTTTCACACTTCCTTTCACTTTACTTTGTTATTGTCTTGCTTACTATATTTTTTGTTAATATTGTTTTTCCTTCTGTTTACTCTAAAACTGAAAATCACAAAAAAATTAAAAATTCTAGCAACTAGTCTCTTTTTGTTTTGCTTAGTTTCTTGCTGCTTTATTGAGGAAATGGGTTCAGTCTGAGAACACCAAGTTGTGTGACTTTACTAGAACAAATAATGATGACTTTATATGCACACCTATTGCTCCACCAGCTGCCACAGACAAATTTTATGAGATAAAGCCTGCTTTATTAAATCTTGTCATGAAAGAGCAATTTTCTGGTGCTAGTGGTGATGATGCCGCCTCTCATTTAAATAACTTTGTTGAGTTATGTGATATGCAAAAATATAAAGAAGTAGAGGGCGACATCATAAAACTGAAACTTTTTCCTTTTTCTTGAAAGAACGTGCTAAAGATTGGTTATTGTCTTTGCCTAGGAATAGTATTGATTCTTGGACTAAATGCAAAGATGCTTTTATTGGGAAGTATTATCCACCTGCAAAAATTATACAACTGAGGAGTAACATTATGAACTTTAAACAATTTGATAATGAACATGTTGCTCAAGCTTGGGAAAGAATGAAATCTTTAGTTAAAAACTGTCCCACTCATGGACTGACTACTTGGATGGTCATCCAAACTTTTTATGCAGGATTAAATTTTTCTTCAAGGAATTTATTGGACTCGGCCGCTGGAGGTACCTTCATGTCCACCACATTAGGTGCTGCAACAAAGCTCTTGGATGAGATGATGGCAAATTATTCGCAATGGCACACCAAGAGAGCTCCTAGTGGTAAGAAGGTAAATTCTGTCGAGGAAATCTCCTCTTTGAGTGATAAGGTTGATATGATTATGTCTATGCTTGCTAGCAAACAAGTTCCTATTGATCCAAATAATGTTCCTTTAGCTTCTTTGGTTGCTCAAGAGGAACAAGTTGATGTCAATTTTGTTAAAAATAACTTCAACAACAATGCTTATAGGAACAACTTTGGTAATAATAATTATAAACCTTATCCTTCAAATTATGGCAATTCCTATGGTAATTCTTACAACAATAATAGAGGTGTGTCCTCTGATCTTGAAAGCATGCTTAAAGATTTTATCACTTCACAAAAAGCTTTCAATAAAATTGTTGAAGAAAAACTAGAGAAACTTGATAATCTCATTCTTAAAGTTGATAGTTTGTCTCATGAAGTTGATTTCCTTAAAATAAATTTTTGCCTCATGATGTTAAGGAACATAAAACTTTAAATGCCATACAAGTTACAATTGATAATAATATAAGAATGTTGGCTGAACTACATGCTAGATGGGAAAGAGAAGAAAAAGAGGCTGAAATTGCTGAAAATAGTAAGGTTGCTAATGTTTGCACTATTTATACTAATGATGATATTAAAATGTTGAATGCTCAAGAGTCATCTACAGCACCTAAGTATGCTAATGGTAAAAGAATAGGAGTTGGAAAAATTTCTACCATACCTACAAAGAACCCAAAACTTTCAGTCAACACAGAAACTGTTGTTGATAAAAATGCTGAAATTAGTTTTGATAATGTGGATTCTTTAGGTGATAATGCTCCTGTTATTTTTTATGACAATGATCTTGATTTTGATAATTGTAACCTTACTGAAGTTATAAAGTTTTTACAAAAGCTTGCTAAAACACCTAATGCAAGTAAGATGAACTTGGCTTTTACTAAGTATATTACTAATGCTCTCATTGAGGTGAGAGAAGAAAAGCTTAAATGTGAATTCTCTATTCCTAGGAAATTATAGGATGCTTGGGAACCTACCATTAAAATGAAAGTAAATGATTTTGAGTGTAATGCTTTGTGTGATCTTGGTTCTAGTATTTCTATTATGCCAAAAAAGTTATTTGATGCTCTTGATCTTGGACCACTACAAGATTGTGATTTAAATGTGAATTTTCTTGATGCCACTTTGCATACACCTTTGGGTAAAATAGATGATGTTCTCATCATGGTTAATGGTAATTATGTTCCCGTTGATTTCATTGTTATGGATCTTGATTTTAAGCTTCCTTGTCCTATTGTTTTGGGAAGACCGTTTCTTAGAACTGTTGGTGCAGTTATTGATATGAGAGTGGGCAATATTAAATTTCAATTTCCACTGAAAAAAGGTATGGAACATTTCCCTAGGAAGAGGATAAAGAAACCTTTTGATTCCATTGTTAAGCCAAAGAGTGGTTTTGAATTTGGTCCTATTGATAAAACTTGAATTTGCCCTTTTTGCCTAGCTAAGAAAAGCGCTTATGGGAGGCAACCCATTTTTACCTTCTGTTTCTTTTTGATTTCTTTGAGTTTTGGGTGGTTTTACTTCTGTAACAACCCCCTTCTTTTTATTTTGGTTTTTGGTGCCAAGAATAGCCTCTAAAGAGAGGATGACTAATCGGTGAGTTTGCTGTCCAGAAACAGATTTCTCTTCTTCACTGTTCGAAAATCCAAAAAATCACAGAACGTCATCTGTGGCTGCACATTTTTGACAGAAAGAATCAGGGTTTTTTCTACCTTTCTCTAGTTTTAAGTTTTCTGATTTTAGGTCCATAAGTATCCCGAGAAAATTCATCTTTACAGTTTGTTCTGTTTTTGACAGATTCTGTCCTTAGTTTTGCATTGCTTCTTTCACAGGCAGAGTGAAGTTCTTTTACAAAGCGGGAGCTTTACTTAGACCTTTGTGACAGTAGCTAATGTTGTAAAAAATAAGTTCATGATATGTGCTTTGGAACTAAAGGAAGATATTGTTTTTGTGGACTAACCCCTCTAATGAAGTTGCTATAAGTTTTGCGTGAAGGAAGTTTTCAAGTATCCAAGTGCGAGGTGATGAAGGAAGATCAAGAAGGGATAAAAGACTAAGCTTGGGGAGGCTCCCCATGGACCCTCCTCTGAAATATTCAAGAAGTCACAAGCGTCTAAGCTTGGGGATGCCCAAGGCATCCCCTTCTTCATCAACAATCATCGGTTTCTCTCATGGTACTATATTTTTATTCCTTTACTCATTATGTGCTGTTTTTGGAGCGTCAGTTTGTTTTTACTTTCAGTTTGTTTGTGTTTAGTTCTCTGGTCTTTGCAATAATTTGGATCCTTGCATGCTTGTTTGGGAGAGAGACACGCTCCGCTTTTTCATTATACACTCATGTGCTTCACTTATATGTGTTGAGTGTTTAGCCTTTGTGATTTTTGCTTCAGCTCTTGCTTGTTCAGAGTTGTTAGCTTTTGTAGTTAGGAAGTTTTGCTCTTGTTGCTTCACCCTTTTAGTTTTGTTTCAAATAAGTTGATTGGTGTTTGGGTAAGTGGAAATTATCATGTAGGAAGTGTGAAAAGTGCTGCTTAATCTTGTAGATCATTGTCTTGAATCTTTGATACTTGTCAATTGTTTAGAGATATGAAGTAGATTAATGCTTAAACTTGTGGATCATCTAGTAATAATAGATTATTAAAGAACTACTGTAAAGCTTTAAAATTGTGATGCTTGTCCTGCTTGGTAGCTCTCAAAGTCTAGATATTCTTTTTGCAAAGAGTTGGTTTGGTTAACAAGGTAGACGGTGTGAAGTCCAGTGGTTATGCATGATGTATATATCTGTAGTCATTCATTGAACCAAGTTGATGTTATGTGTTTGCTTGATATCCTGCTAAGCCCAAAATTCCGTACTGAGAGGGAATACTTCTCGTGCATCCAACTCACTGAGCCAAATATCTTTGCCATTTGTGTCCACCATACCTACATACATGTGGTATTTCCCTGCCACTCCAAGTAAAATTTTCATGTGCTATCTTTAAAACTTTCAAAATTCTCCTTTTTGTGCCCCTGTTTTTAAGCTCATGAGAAGCAGTGGGAAGCTAGATATAACTTGTGACAAGCAAGGTCATTCCCCCCCCCCCCCTTTCACCCGGTGTTGATGGTTTACGTCCTCGCTTGAATCAACCCGAGAGCGGCTTAAGCAAAATATAAATATAACTCACCATTCTCCTCTGCACAATGAAAATCTGAGAAATCAGCTCAAACATTAGTTAGTGGTAAAACAAAGGAGAAAGAGGAATGTACTCGTTCCTCTAAAACCAGCCGCTCTCACAAGTCTAAAAGCCTTGCTTGAAGTGGGGGACTAGCTAGCTTCTCTACTGTGAAGTCGTTGACGAAAGCATGCATATCTCAAAACTGTTTTACTTCTGTCAAAAATCAAAAATAAAATAAAAAGCTCTAGCACATGACTAATCCCTGCTTCCCTCTACGAAGGGCCTTTCTTTTACTTTTATGTTGAGTCGGTCTTCCTCTTCCTTCTTAACTCCCTCAAGCAATCACTTGGTATCAACTTTGGTTCATGTTTTACTTCATGTCATCTTTGTGTCTAACTGTGAAAATTTTGTATTGACTTTATCTTGAGATAAACAAGTTGCAAGTTGAAGCTTTATGCTGAAAACTTAAATCTTCCTTTGTGTTGGCCAAACTCCTTTGTTGAACTAATATTGCTTTGTGAGATATCAATCATTGTCAAGTGTTATGCTTTTAAATCTCCAAGGTACTCTTTTCTAGTTAATTCTTGCTTAGATGTTACACCTGGTTAATCATTGTTTGTTTCATTCAATGAACCTTTGTTTTGGATCAATGCATTCAGTTCATATGCTTTACATGATTACATAATCAATATTGTGTTTGGTAGCATGTCACTTCAAAAATTATTTTGTTATCACTTACCTACTCGAGGACGAGCAGGAGTTAAGCTTGGGGATGCTGATATGTCTCCGAAGTATCTATAATTTTTTATGTTCCATGCTTGATTCTATATCAGTGCCACATGTTTTTATAATGTTTTTACATCATTTTGGCATGATTTATGGAACTAACCTATTAACAAGATGCCCAGTGCCACTTCCTGTTTTCTGCTGTCTTTTTGTTTCAGAAAAGTTGTTCTGGAAAGTTTCTCGGAACGCGCTGAAATTTTACAGGAATTATTTTCAATATGAAACAAAGACGAAACCCAAAGGACGCCCGGAGGGGAGCCCCAGGGGCTCCAGACGCCACCTGGCCGCGGGCCCCCCTAGGGCGCGCCTGGGGCCCACCTGGGCGCCTCCTTTGCCTCCTCGCGTTGCCTCTTCTCCTATAAATACTCCCTTGACGCAAAAACCCTAAATATCAGATCATATTTCCCAGAAGACGTCCGAGGCCGCCGCCATCTCCAACCCTAGCGAGAGTTCGGCAGCTCTTCCCGGCACCCTGCCGGAGAGGGGAATCGACACCGGAGGCATCTACACCACCATGCATGCCTCCGGAGTGATGCGTGAGTAGTCCACCACGGGACTACGGATCCATAGCAGTAGCTAGATGGTTGTCTCTCCTCCTTGTACTCCATTGCTTAGATCTTGTGAGCTGCCTATCATGATCAAGACCATATTATCTCTAACTGCTACATGATTGTGTTTGCATGGATCCGATGAATTGTGAAAGTCATTGCTTTTGTTCATATCTATGTGTTGTGTTTTATTTATGATCTTGCATGCTCTCCGATGCTAGTGGATGCTTTGGCCAAGTAATTATTAGTGTTGTATGAGGGAGTATTTATGCTAGATAGTGGGTTCATGCCTCTCTTGTCTGAGCTCGGGCTGATAGAAATGATTAAGACAAGAGATGTGTTGTTGCCACTAGGGAAAAAACAGCGGTGTGATTTCCTTATGTTATTTACATTGCTTACATTATGCACTTTGCTTATTGCAATGATCTATTGCTCGCACCTTAATACTTTTGGGTGACATGCTGGATAGCGATCCCAAGGTGGATTATTAGTCATAGATGCAGTTGGAAGATGGTCTATGTATTTTGACGTAATGCCCATATTAGATGAAACGGTGAACTATATTGTTTTATGATAGCCTTGTTGTGCGACCACAATTCTGTCAATTGCCATGTTGTAATTTGTTTACCCATCATGTATATCTTTTGGAGAGACACCTCTAGTGAACTGTGGATCCCGGTCCTATTTTCCTACATTGCTTACAACCGTTTTCATATCTTTTCATCATCATTTGCTCGCTGGTCATATTTCACTCTCATCATATTTTACATCCACATATTTAATTCTTCGTGTTCAGCAAGCCGGAGAGATTGACAACCTTTCTATTTCGTTGGGGAAAAGTAGAAGGTCCACGTCAGCATGCCAGCAACACCTCTTTTCTGGAACCGTTGACACCTTGCTAAGCCTTCTCGAAGTCCTACTGGTTCGATAACCTTGGTTTTGTAATCAAGAGAAACTGCTGCTTTGCTGCATCATACCTTCCTCTTGGGGTCTCCCAACAAACGTGTGATCCGCGTCATCAGGCATTTCGATGCCTGGTATTTAAAAAAAAACTTATCCTCAATATCTCTTTTACTCTCCCCCCATTCCCGTATGACGATGATAAACTGGTCGTCTAGCCAGTATCGGGGATACAAGCGGACAGTCCAACGGGATTGGCGGATAGTCCGCTGCGCATTTTTTGCTAATCAGTAGTCAGTCCGAATACGTACGCGCCTCCCGCGACAAGGTCAAATAGAAAACGGGGCGGGCAGAAAATTAATCCTAACGGACGTCGGCCAACATGCCTACTAGCCAGAAGTTTTATGTTAGTTTTTTGATAAAAGGCAATAATGCCTAGCTTTGAATTAACAAAGCCCAGAGTATTACAATGGCAAGTACAGACATGCTGCAAGAACAGCTTACAGGCATCGAATCAACAAGCAAACAGAAAAAACAAAGAGAAGCACATCTTGATCATCGAGGCCACCGCCCGCCGAACGGGTCAGCACCCAGGGGAGGCCACTGTGAAGCCAAGAGCGCCACTGGAGAATCCCGCCTTCATCACGCCCCTTGCTTGTCGTCGTCGAAAGACATTCGCCTCCACCTTCGAAGAAGACCCCTATCTTCTCGTCCTGGCTTGAAGGACGCCGCCCCGTCAGAAGGTAGAGCTGCTCACACGAGAGCACGAAGACCAGACACGCCAAAATGCAGAGAAGAAGAGTCAAGAACGGACGCCACAACCCGCAAACAGCCCACAGACGACGTCGCCGGGCCAACACCACGACAAGACGCAGGCAATCGGACGCGGGCACCACTGAAGACACGACACAAAGAGAATAAGGGCCGCCAAGGAAGGGAAAAGCTGAACTCGATCTTCATCTCCCAACCAAAACACCAGTCCGCTGCCGCCGCAGAGGGGAACCCATTCCCCTCTCGCCCAGGCTCGAGGGCGCCGACCCACGGACAGACAGGCCACCTACGCAGGGTAGCAGCAAAGGAAGGAACTTCAACCGAACCCGACAACACCTCGCCGCAGTTACTCGCCGCCACTAGCACACCACGAACATCACGCAAATCCACCACCTCCCCGCAGCCCAAGACGGCGCCTCCAAGGAGAACGCGACGCAGAGCACCGCCGCCGCCCGCTCAGCAAGAATCTAGGGTCTTCACCCGGGCGTAGGGGAGGAGCGGGGAAGGGACCATACCTCATCGTCGCCTCCAAGAAGGGGAGCAGCGTCGGAGACATCGCCGACGACGTGGCCACCGTAGCTGGCCAAGGATTTTTCCCGGCGGGTCCCCGGGCCCAGCCACCCCGGCCAGGCAGGGAGGGAACTACGCGGATGGAACTCGCCATCTTCAGATCTGGCACCGGAGGCCGACGGGGCGCCCCCCACGCCATGACCACGAACCACCGCCCTCATCGCCGCCCACACGGCCGAGAGAGACGGTCCCACATCACCGGCCAACGTCCCCCGCCGCCAGGGCCGACGCCGCCCTCACCTCGAGGCCGCCGCCCCAGCAGCTGAAGCTCTCCGCGAGAGCTGCGAAGCAGCGAGATCCCCGCCGCCACCGTCCTTGGCAACCGTATGCCGGCTTCCTGGTGGGTGCCTCTGGCGGCGGCGAGGGAAGGAGGAGGAGGAGGAGGAGGCGCTAGGAAGCTAGGGTTTGTGTCGCCTCCCGAGTTGCCCCAGAGCGGAGCGACCCCGAGAGGTACCCTCGGCTGGTTCTCCTCGCAGTTTTATGTTAGCATATCAATGAACATAATTACCTCCGGAACATGTTGAGCGTCATGGCACACGCATTTGTACAAGAGTATTTTCCTATTTATCCAGCGTCTTCCATAACTTCTCGACCTCCTTATAACTCAAGAACAGATGTCCTCCACAAGTCGAGGCCCCGTGAGTCTGGTATCAGCTAGCGCGCGAGACGGGCTCTCTGTTCTGCTCGAAATACTGAAGATGAATTAGAGGAAATATCCGTGTTGCGTACTTGCATACACCTAGGATCGATGGACTCAGCTAGGTAATCTGTGGGTGTGTGATGCATATCTTTCTTGAGATCCCAAGCTGATGTGGAGTGCTTGACTTGAGAGACTTTGAGAGAGGAGTTGCTATCCTCAGACAACCTGAGCTGGTCTGTGTGATTATACAACAGTGGTTTGCCTTGTTTGACTAGATGCCGTTGACTACTGGCCCATTCATTTTGTATTCTGTTTATGTCGTTCTGTTGCGTACTGTACTATTTTTATTCTACTCTCCAAAGCAGTGAAACTACGGTTAGCAAGAACATTGGTTACTAGTGTACAGACTTTTACCGTACATCAAATTTTTAAATTGGTCTCAGCTGGTTAAGTGGAGCTACAAGGATATGAACAGAGCTCATGACGGTGATCGGGACAAAAGAAGTTCCATAATCCCTTCATGAAGGTATCATGGATAATGAGCTGATCAGACTGAATACTAGTTATCTAATAAATAATTCAGAGTCCTGAATATTATAGGTCGTCAGTTTCATGTTCCATGCAGCAAAGGACAACCCACTAGCAAAAATACAGAACCTCCACATGTGAGCTACTAGCACAGACAACCAGCATCTATCTAACATTTGACCCTTGATAGTTAATTAATCATCAACCAATCACACTGGTAGGAAGCAGACAAGAAGATCAGTAATAGAAAATATCACAAGATACTTTCTCTCTCATCGGCTTCATACAGATCAGATCCTCTGTTAAATCCCTAGAAGCCAGCACTTCGCATCCATGGATGCACTGCATTGGACTCATCAATGCAAGCTACATGACACCTTTACACATCAATAAATTAACAATGCTGTAAACTAGCCAACTGGGCCATGCATGAGTTGCAGATACAGAGTTCGGAGTTTATGAAGAACGGTTCAGTGATCTGTCCAGGCAGGCAGTACACTGAAGCATCTTAGCTCTTCCCCCAAAAGCATCAGAGTGATCTTGCCATGCAAAGTGGGAACCGCATCTCGTTAAAAAATGTGGGAACCGCGTGTATTAGTGTATCGATTGTGGGATTGCAAGTTATATTTACCTTTGCATGCACTTGTGGCAAATCAGGCAAAATTGTGCAGATCATGTGTCACTGGACAGAAGCATCAACTAGTGTGCAATCTTAGTTTAGCAGCAAATTGTCGGTTTAAGGGTTGAATTCTTCACACTCAAAGCTCTAGCCTTTACTTTAGATCTAAACAGCCAGCAAAAAATTAAATAAAATAAAAAATGGAATCAAGGATTTTTTTTCTCCTTTGCATTCCTGTCTAGGGTCCTACTTAGCTAGATTTTCCTATCCTTCTGCTCGATCTCGTGTATCTTCAGATATTCAAGACAGCTCACATGTGCATTTGGCATTTATCTCTAGAAGTCTACTTTTCCCTACACACTAATTTGCAGCCTTGATTCTTCAAAATTATCACTCTATATTCCAAGAAGAACATAGTAGAGTATCGTGATCGGGAGCGCGACGAGCATTCCGAAAATAACACTGAAAATTTAGAAGACATACATAGAATAGTGAGTAAAAGAAGACAAGTTTTGTAGCACACAGGTATTGGCAAAGATTGAGGAAGCGACGATTTGCTTACGCTGTGCTAAGTATTTGAGGGTGGCAATTGTATTCCTTGGCGAACACAAAAGGAACAATTCCTTGTGGAAGTGCTGCCTGTTAATCAATCAAATAAATAAGAAATAATCAAAATCTCATGTCGATACATTCCGTATTTCTCGTCATCATTTTCACCTAATAATTAAGTTGGCTATGTGTCGGAGGTGAATTTAAATTTATGACGTATGAATTTCATGCCAACCTGAACAATGGCAACATGTAGGAGCACTCCCCGTAGCCCGACGGCGATGGATGTAGCCGCGATCACTGCCGGACCCGTCAAGAACCTCACCGCCATCGCGAAAGTCGCCACAGACTTCCCGCAAGAAATGATCTTTGGTTGTAGAGCCATGAACAGACCTGGATTAATTGCAAATGTTACCATTAGGATTTCTTAAAGTGTTGAAGATAAAGGTACAGATTTGTTATGAATAGTCATCAAAATGTCAACGCTGTACCTAAGCTGAACATAGCCATCCCTAGCCCTGCATCGGATAGGATAGATATGGAACCTTTGATTATTGTAGGCATCTGAATGTTCCACCTGAAAATTTTCGAAGGGGAGAAACTGGTTAATATATATTATTATTTAGTATTTGCATTGCACCATGAATATATATATATATATATATATATATATATATATATATATATATATATATATATATATATATATATATATATATGTGATGATAGAACCAAAGCTGTTTTGCATGTGCCCCTCTCTCTGTCTCCTAAAACTACCCTGTGTTTCCCCTGAAGCTTCCTCCCAATGTGCCACCGATGACCGATCTCGTGTATAATAAATAGTACAATGATGGATGCACATCATTGTACAGTGTACACGACGATGTGTCGTGCTCGTGCATCATCCGTAGATGAGAGTACACATTGTTATTTGTCTTGTCATGTCATGTGTTGGGTGGAGACAAATTAACACGGCATCCGAATGCAGTTGATTTTGTAGATTTGGTCTGCTACACGACTCCAGCTCAGTTCTTGCATAAGACCTGCATCTCCATGCATGTGCCGGGCCCCAACACCGACGTGATTATCATGTGCTCTCACATGCATGCATGGGACTCAATTATAAGCAATATAATCTAGCTAGCTAGTAGAGTGAGAGTATGATGAAGAAATTAAGTGATCAATTCCAATCTAGACTGGGATCCGGCAGCAAATTTACTGGATTACCTGACGCAAGAACTTGCCTTGCATGCATATGTGTATTGTGTAGTGTGATCTAATGGAAATGTGCACGGTCGATGTATACCTGAATGAGATGAGTGACCAGACGACGCCGATGAGGCTGGAGTAGGTGTTGGGGTTACGGATGAGCTTCCGCCACACCATGATCAGGATGAGCCGCGTCATCACGCTCGCCGGTGGCATCGGGTGCGCCGCCTCCTCCAGCCCGGGCATGTCGGCGGCGACCTTCTTCCGCGGCGCCACGTAGGGGGACCCCGACACGGGGAACTTGGCACCCATCCCCGTCGCCGGGCTCTTCATCATCCCTTCCTCGATCTCCACCCCGACGTCGCCTTTTCCGGCGTCCTTCTTGATCACCGGTGTCACGGTGCCGCTTAAACCTGAAGGACGTACGTACATAGTGCTAAAGAATGTAGCGATGCATGGTTGCAACTTTAATTTGGACGAGCTTGCATTGTTTGTTACGTACCTCTGGGAGTGGCGCCGTCGCGTGGCGTGGCTGCTGCCGGCGGCGCGGCGGCGAAGTCGGTGGAGGCGGCGTGGTTGACGGCGTTGCGGAGGTTAGCCTCGGACACAGGCGACGCGCTGGAGCTCCACACGAACATGTGCAGCTCCTTGTTCGAGGCTGAGTTCGAACCCCCGAGCTCCTTCTTCCTACATTATTTTTCCCATTTCAAAATTAACTCAACATTACACAAGATCCAAACTCAAGCTAAAGGCCCCTGTCATCTATCCAGGATTCCAAGTATCCATTGACCATTGTACTACATTTCTAGTGATGTGCTTACGAATTAGGAATCTTGAGGTATAGATCGACCTAACGTATACTGGTGGTGTGAAGGTTGATTGACACGTACCGTGGCGCCGGCATCATCATGCCGGGGTTGGGCGCCGGGTACGATGCGGTGGCCGCGTCGCCACCCTTGAACTTGTTAGCCACCTGCTCGTCGAGCCCCTGCCCGCGTGCACCACCGCCGACGCCCGGCTGTCCCTTGGGACTGGCCATCTTGCTCCCGTTGAACATGGAGTAGAAGTCCGACTGGTTGAAGCTGGACTGGCGCGGCGTGGGCTCCCGCGACGTCTGCACCGAGTAGATCTCCACCCCGGTCAGGTTCGACGCCCGCGGCGTCATGGCGTTGGACGCGCCGCGGTACACCCCGGATCGCCCGGCGCCGTGTCCGCCCGTGGTGGATCCGGACGCCGACCGCCGGATGACGACGTGGACGCGGCCGTCGCGCCCGACCTCGGCGTCGGCCTGCAGCGCCTCACGCCCGTTGAGCGAGACGACGTCGGAGTCGACGCGGAAGGAGGCGATGCTGGCGCCGACGTCCGGCGGGAACTGCTCGGAGATGAGCGCCTTGGCGCCGCGGTACTCGAAGAGGAAGAGCATGAGCGTGTACCAGACGACGCTCTGGAGCACGACGATCTGCACCATGAGGGATCCCGAGAAGTCGCCGTACATGGCCCGCAGCAGCGGGATGCCCATGACGAGCGTGTTGGGCAGCGTGGCGAGGGAGAAGAGCGTGATGGTCCAGTCGAGCGACGCGGCCTCGTCCCCGGCGTCGACGCCGCCGCCGCGGTGGCAGCGGTAGCGGGAGAGCACGTTGTGCCAGACGGCGAGCGCGGCGAGGATGACGAGCTTCTGGAGCGAGTCGGCGGCGAGGAAGCGGTAGTCCATGGTGTAGGGGTCGTTGTTGGAGATGAAGTGGAAGGAGAGGAGCGGCACGGCGAAGACGGCGACGAAGCGGTTGATGCCGGAGCACTGGTCGGGCGTGAAGATGCCCCACCACCGCACGGAGCCGTACGCCATGAACATGGCCACGTACAGCGGCACCACCGCCGCCAGCACGTCGTAGATGTCCTTCCCGGTGATCATCGCGCCGATGGATCGACGAGCAGATTCGAACGGTTTCTTTCGGGATCTCTGGCGATCCAGTTGACGCTAAGTGTGCGAAGAGAAGTGGAAGGATCGTTATATAGGATCGAGGCGATCGATCGATCAATTAATTTAGTAGTAGGACGTACACTGTGTCAGATTAAGTTAAGCATGGTGCATGTGTGCGGGGAAAGATTCCAAGCTAGGGGACAAAGCGCGTACACTTGCACGCATTGAATTGGTTTTTGCTTAGCAAATTCGTTTTGTTCTTGCGGTCAAATGTAAACACAAGCTAGTTTGCATATGAGACCTGGCCGGACACTAGGCTGGCCGGCTGGTTTGGAGCCAATCTGCATGTGTATGCATCCATACTAGTAGCCACTGCCGGCTATGTGAGTTAATGGACGTGTCACCAGAGACAAGACTGAATCCACTAGAAGTTCAGATACTTGCCTAAGTAAACTTGGCACGACTTGGGCAGATAGGTAGATGGATGCCTAGATACGCACTAGGATCGTAAGAACATTAAGGATGTGTTTTGTTTGGTTGTAGTGACGCTTCATGCACGCAGCTTGTCACGCAACATACAAAAAAAGATGCGCGAATTCTAACTTACTGTCGACCTCGTTCTGGCGAAGTCGCGAGGTCGCGCGTCTCGGCCGGACGATCGTGATCCTACGGCGCGCGCGCGAACCGTTTTTTCATGGGCACGACTCGGGGTGCGCGTAGTGGGGCGCCATTTCAAATTTCGTGAACCGTGCCCGTTGTCCACCGCCTGCTCCCATTTCTTCCTCCTCGCCCCCGTCCCTTCCTCTTTCCTCTCCGCGCGCTCCACTCCTCCCCTCATCTCCACCAAGAATCCGCGACGAATCCGCAGCGACGGCTAACGGCTAACGGCGAACGGCGAACGGAGGAGCCCTTTTTCGACGGCGGACATTTAGCGAACGGGGGTTTGGGCCTTTTAGGGGTTCAGATCTTCATCACGTCTCAGATCGTGAAGGTCATAGGGCCCCGCTTCGATTTTCCCTCCACTTGTTCATAAATCTCATCTCCTACGCTCCTTTTTGGTTTTGGTGGATTCGCGAGGGGTTTCTCGATTTGGTGTTTTACTGATTCCCGTTTTCCGTGCACAGGTGAGGAGCGGGGCCGTGGGGATTTGATTTTGACTGCGCGCAGCGGTGGAGCAGGGTTGTTTGTTCTCCGGTGGCAGGCGGTTCCAGGTCTTCTTCCATCCAGAGCGGTGCCCTGCAGCAGGTCAGTGTTCCATCCCACGATGGTTAGTTGTGTGTAAAAGCAAATTTTGATGTTCTGCGTTGGGGATAAGCATCAACAGACGACAGACATTAGATGGATTTCATACATCTCGAGGATATTAGATGGAATTTTCACATCTCGAGTTTGCATGAGTGCGATGGTACTATGGTAGATTGTATTATGGCTAGTGTTCCATCCCCACGATTTTTTAGTTGTGTGTTTATTTTTTTTAGCACCAATTTTTGATGTTTTGCATTGGGTGTAAGCATCAACAGATGACAGTTATTTTAGATGGAATTTTTTACATCTCGACTTGGCATGAGCGTGATGGTACTATGGTAGATGGACCTTTTTTTTTTGTGGGTGACATGCATGGATGTTTTATGTTAGAAGTAACTAGAAATTTTCTATTGACAATGATGTAACCTGTAAAACTCTGGATGCTTTCTATGGATGTTCTATGGATTATTTCTGTTATATTTCTTTTTTTTCTGGATGCTTTTTCGTTGGATGATGGGTGCTGGTAGACGGATGTTCTATGGTAAAAGCAGCTAGAAATTTTAAAATAACAACGGAACCTGCAAAACATGTGTGATGCGCGTCACATGATCTAGATGGATGTTATTATAGTGAAAGTAATTTTTTACATGCATGGTGTAAGAGTAACTGAAATTTTTTCTTTGAACAATGGAATTTTGCAAACTGGAATGGATAGATGAAACAAATGGAACTTTTTGCATCGTGCTACAGCTTGTGATTTTTTGCAGATAGGACCCCTGTCAGATGAATTCTTTCTGTTGTTTTTGGCTTAGGATTAATTTCCTAGTGGCAATAGTACACATGTGTCCATCCTGATTGCTATTTTAGATTTTTTTTTTCCATGGCTTACATGCATGATGTTTTAATGGAACTTTTAACTAGGAATGGAAGTCCACATGAAAGGTTTGGCTGACACCTTTTTCCGTTCATTTTTTGCTAATAAAAATAAACATGGACATGTACTGGTAGTTCCATATTCTTTTTTCTAGGATGTGATTGTGAATTTTTCTATGTACTGCTAGTTTTAGCATGTTTAAATCCTTGCAAACATGGACATGTACTGGTAGTTGCATGTTAGAACTTTCAGTTTTATTCGCAATCTTAACAGAGAAACCAACATGTTTGGCATATCTGTTGTAGTGATACAGCGCCTGCTCATCTGACTCGAATTTCGTCCCAACAAAAGGAACTCTTGGGGCAAAACCTTCCGGTGTAGATTGCACCTCGCCATCGCTCCCAGTGTCCTCACTTGATAGGGTGACGCCCATCTGCATCGCTGAACCAGAAGTCCGTCTAGCGGCCGGAATTCCAGCTAAACTTCCACCAGAAAGTGTTGTTTCAGCACATGCGGACGGTCCAGCCGAAGGACCTGCACCAGAGCCATCACCAGCCGAAGGACCTGCAACAGAGCCATCACCTGCCGAAGGAACAGCCGAAGGACCTGCACCAGAGCCATTACCAGCCGAAGGACCTGCACCAGAGCCATCACCAGCGAAGGACGAGCCGAAGGTCCTACACCAGAGCCATCACCAGCCAAATGACCAGCATTACTAGCATAAGCGCCATGTCGGGTACCAGTGGCTGTGTACAATCCATCCACTTGTCCATTAGTTCCATTGCTTCGAACACCAGGATGAAAATCTTCAACTGTTGGCTAGTTGATATCAATGCTTCCAAACCAATCCATCTGTTCCAAATTTCTCAAAATCTGCACAAACAATGCAAAAGGAATTCATAAAAGTTACATACAAACATGAATGCATACATGCTACATCTTTTTTAATTCATTGTTCTTATAATGTTTTTTCTTTTGTCAGTAGAACAGATGGAAGCAACAGCTAACCACAGATGGATTTTTTTGGAACCACTTCCATACTACATCAGGCTAAAAGTGGCGATGTGTCCTCGATCGAAAAGAGGTCCACCACCGCCGTAATATGCGGTGATGAGGGCTGGTCCTCCTTCCACCTGGCGGCGCCAGCAGACACCCGCAAAGAAGCCAAGCAGGCCCATCCACCGGTATGGGATGGAAATTTAGGTGGATGCAACTTTGCAAAGATATATAAATTTGGTGGGATGGAAGTTTAGGTGGATATTTTTCTGCTTCTCTTTGCTGGGATCTACACCTGCCAGTGAATACTACCCATGTTCTTACCAGGGGATGTGTTTTCTGATGACAGCGTGTGGGGGGAGACATGAATGGGAGTAACTTTGTTCTCTGTGACGTAATATTTGTGAGCGTGATTATTCTTTGCGATATTTAGATGAGAGTTCTTAGGTGTCATATAGGGTTGATTATTTTCTACAATTTTTAGATGGGAGTTACCTAGGTGATGTACTGTTTTTTGTATAGATGTAACATGTTAGCATGGTGATTTAGATGGGAGTTCTTATGTGTTTTTAGAGGTTGATTTTTTCTGTGATTTTAGATGGGAGTTCTTAGGTGTAATATAGCTTTGGCGAGGAGCGAGATCAATTCTTTTTAGGGGTTTTGCTCCTGTGTTTAGACGTAACTAAAATTAGATGGAAGTTCTTTTTAGGGGTTTTGCTCCTGTGTTTAGATGTAACTAAAATGTTTCAGAGGGTTGATTATTTTCTGTGATTTTTTAGATGGGAGTTCTTACGTGTTTTTCAGAGGGTTGATTATTTTCTGTGATTTTTAGACGGCGGTTCTTAGGTGTAATATAGCGTAGGCGGGGAGGTAGATCATGTCAGTGCTCGTGGCCGGGGATCTTCAGAGCTGCACATGGTGTCGATTTGTTCTTTTGCTAGTTACATCGTGTTGGATTAGGCGCGGCTACGTCGAGGTGTATGGCTGACGGCTTTCGTGTTGTTCTTGTGATATATTTTTTGGGACTGATTACATCTTGCTGTTTGGCGAGGATATATTTGGGTTTCCGATCTCGATGGTGTCTATTCTGTGCAATCATCAACTACAGGTTAGAACACGGAAGTTCCACTTTAGATCTGCTCCTAGATCTAAAGTATGACCTGCTATAGTATATTTGGATGGAACTTTTTGGATGCATATGCTCTAGTATGACCTGCTTTAGAATCAAGCTGAGATGGAGTAGTTTGTAGTAGATTAGATGTAGTTTACTAGTAGAAGATTACATGTAGTTTTGGATGGAATTTCTTTTTGGGGTGGAGCTCAAGATGTAGTTTTTTGGATGAAACTTCTTTTTGGGATGGAGCTCGAGAGGTAGTTTTATTTCTCCAAAATGTAACTTCTTTTTGGACGGAGCTTTCATACCTATGTATGTAGTTCAGTAGTATATTCGATGTAATTTGCATTAGTAGTATATTAGATGTAATTTGCATTAGTAGTAGATTAGATGTAGTTTGCATTAGACTATATTTAGTTTGCATTGTATGCAATTTTAGTAGTAGATTAGATGTAGTTTCTCATTTGTTTCCGCTCTAAGTTAGATGTGACTCCTAGTATGGTTCCCAGTAGTTACTGATGCACCAGATATAAANTGATGTGTTTGCTGGGATCCGATGGATTATGAAGTTATGTTCAGATTGTGCATGATTCTTATATGAGTAATTTATGTTCTTGCATGCTCTCCGATGTGCGTAGTTACTTTGGCCAAGTGATTATGTGTATCTCCAAGAGAGGGTATTTATGCTAGATAGTGGGTTCATGCCCCCTTTTGTTCCTGGGCACGAGTGACAAAAACATCTAAGGGCGAGGGTGTGCTATTGCTACTAAGGGTAAAACAACAGTGTTAATGTCTATTTTGATATTAGTATTTCTTACATCATGCACTTTACTTAATGAAATTGTCTGTGTTGCGATGTAAACGCGTCACACGAACACGTCCTCGTGTACCCGCGGTGCCGGGGGAGATACTCCGCAACTCGCCCCGCGGGAGGCCGGGTCTCAGCGCGATACGCAAGACAGAGACTCGGCGCTTTTGAAAACCAGACGCCCCAGCCCCTCGGGAGGGACCCCGTCGGAGGGAGCCGGCGACGATTGGCTGAACTTGGCCGGTTTGACCGCTCCAAGCTCGGTTGTCGATATTCGTCGAAATCTAGTAGAAGTCGCCGAACAACGGAAGCATAAACAAGGGTTTGAGGGTAAAAAAGTAGAGGTTGTATTGATTTGTCGATTGTTTGCTTAATTTCAATCGGCCGTCACCTCCTACATATATAGAGAGGCGGCTGGACTTCCCGTACAAGTATTGGACTTCTACAAGGATTACAATTCATGAACTAAGTCGGTTTCTATCTCTAAACTAGGTAAAAGTCCCGGTCGGCTTCGTACTGGACTTGAACTCCAAGCGTCCATCTTCGGCTCCCTTTGGAAAGTCACCTTTTGCCCTTCCGTGTTGACCTTGAACTTCATCCTGGCTCCACCGACTCCTCTTTTGGGCTGGGCAAGCATTAAATTCTCCTCGTGTCTGGCTTCTCCGAGGCAGCCCTCTAGTATCTTCAAGAATCCTCAAGTCTAGCCTGCGCCGGGTCCTTTAAACCGGGTTCTGTCAAAAGCGGGTTCTGTCAAAACCGGGTCCTGTAAAAACCGGGTTCTGTCAAGCCAGGTTCTGGACACGCCGGGTCCCCTTTGAGTTATTCCGAGCAACACTCGAACCTTTGATCCGGGTTATCACAGAAATGACTCCTGGCCTGAGGACTCCTGACCTGGTACCTGCCAAAAACGAGTGCTAACACATGCCCCCCTGTTTTCTAGTAGAGCTTGCGTACTAGAAAATATACAATGTAGAAGATTTGATCTAAGGGCGATGCTTAAGCACATCGGCCACATGTGTAGCTTCACGCAGTTTGCCACACACTTGGATGGAATTTCTTCAGGTATTTTCCGTTGATAGCTCGAGGCAACATGCTGCCCTCCAATGTTTCCACCAAATATGAGTTGCCGGGTACAATCCTTATGATCCGCAACGGCCCTTCCCAACTCGGCGACCACTTGCCGAACTTCCGGCTCCTAGAACCAATTGGCAGTATAACTTTCCAGACCAAGTCGCCGATTTGAAAATTCTTAATCCGGACCCTCTTGTTGTAAGCTTTTGCTACCCGCAACTTCTCCTTCTCTATGTCCTTCAATGCCTTGATACGTTTGTCGGCTACTTCATCAATGTTGTCCATCATCAAATTGTGATAATCCTCAGCCGACAAATCGTTCTGCTTAGCGAACCTCAAAGCAGCCAGATTTACTTCTACTGGTAAAACGGCTTCTTGTCCATACACTAACTCAAAAGGAGTTACCTTGGTTGCACCATGCCTTGAGATCCTGTGAGCCCACAAAGCTTCGGACAATACCTCATGCCACCTCCTTGGGTAGTCCTGTACCTTCTTCTTGATCAACCTAACCAGAATCTTGTTGCTTGATTCGGCTTGTCCATTGGCTTGAGCATAATATGGAGATGAACTGAGCATCTTGATTCCAAGTGATTCGGCAAACTGTTTTACCTCTTTAGCCATGAAGGAGGTGCCTTGATCTGTAGTGAGAGTCTGCGGAATACCGAATCGATGAACAATATGCTCAGTAATAAATTGAATTACCTCTTTGTGGGTCATATTTCGGAGGGGTACTGCTTCAGACCACTTGGTGAAATAATCAGTAGCAACCAGCACGAACCGATGCCCTTTGGATGAAGCCGGGTTAATCATACCAATGAAATCCAATGCCCATCCTCTAAAAGGCCACGGCTTTATTACTGGGTTAAGAAGTGAAGCCGGCGCTAACTGAATATCTCCAAATTTCTGGCACGCTTCACATCCCTTGTAGTATTGAAAGCAGTCATTGATCATCGTCGGCCAATAGAACCCGGCTCGTCTGAGCATCCACTTCATTTTATGGGCCGACTGATGTGTACCGCACAAACCCTCATGCACTTCTCCCATGGCGATCCGAGATTGATCTTCATCTAGGCATTTGAGAAGAAGCCCATCAACTGTTCGGCGATACAACTCGTCATCTACCAGAGTATATTTGAAAGCAAGCCGCCGAATAGCTCTCTCGGTTCTTTGACTCGGATCCTTTAGATAATTGATAATAGGGGTTTTCCAATCAGCTGACCGAGTCTCGCCAAGTTCTTCTGGAACCGAATTAGACAACTCGGCTTTTCCTCCATCTCCCGAATTTGATGGCTCGCCCTTTCCTTCAATTGCCGAGTTTGATGACTCGGCTTCTCCTCTAGCTTCTGAGTCATTGACAACAGTTAGTATCGGCTTCTCTACTATGAAAAATATTCCTCTGCTGACATGATAGCCTGATGCCTGCTGTGCCAAATCATTGGCGAGCCAATTGTCCTGCCTGGAAACATGAGA
>QRDG01002330.1:0-27112 GCA_012064385.1 Puccinellia tenuiflora | reverse complement strand
GTAGCTCGATTTAAATCTCTGAAATCTATGCACGCCCTGATCTTACCAGATCCCTTCTTCTCGACCGGTACAATGTTGGAGATCCACTCAGCATATTTGCAAGGCCGGATAAAGTTAGCTTTCAGGAGCCGGCCAATCTCTTCCTTGATCCGATCATATATTGCCGGGTTGAATTTACGAGTCGGCTGCTTATATGGCCTGAAGCCGGCTTTTATCGGTAACCGATGCTCGACGAGCCCTCGGCTTAACCCGGGCATCTCGTGATACTCCCAAGCAAAGCAGTCCAGATACTCCTTGACTAGCGCGATTAACTTGGATCTATAATCGGCTTCTAGCTTTTGGCTTACAAAGGTCGGCCTAGGAATAGTGCCATCCCCAATATCCACTTCTTCGAGCGGGTCGGCCGACGTAAAGCCCTGTCCCAACTTATCCATATCATCTGGTTCTTCAATTGCTTCACACATATCGTTCTTCTCAGCCCGATACTTGTCCAGACGCTTCTGCAGCCACTCATTATTGTTGGGATCCATTTACTTGAGACGCAGCCGATTGCTTCCAACCGGCTTCAAAGATACTGGCACGAATCCATCCCTGGTAGCACTCAGGAAATCGAACCCGGATAGGTCACGCCCCGAAAGACATGTGGCATTGGAGTGTTGCCAATCAACAATGGACTCGGCTAAGGCAATACATGCCGAGTTATCAGCATGAACGACTTCAATCTCGTCATCGATCCATTGTACGAGTTGCTGGTGCATGGTAGATGGCACACATTGGTTTGCATGGAGCCAATCTCGTCCAAGTAGCACATTGTAATTCCCCTGCACCTCAGCAACAAAGAACGCAGTGGCCAAAGTCTTACTTCCCACGGTCAGCTCCAGATTAATGACTCCTTTGGCCTTAATTCCTTCTCCTCCTTCGAACCCGTTAAGCACCATGTTCGTCTTCATAAGATCTGCATCCTCTAGTTGCAATTTCTTGAAAACCGAATACGGCATTAAATTCACCACAGCGCCTCCATCCACCATCATCCTGGTAACCGGTTGTCCATTGATGTGTCCTCTGACATACAAAGGTTTCAGGTGCTTCACCGGTTCCTCGGGTTTTGTGAAGATGGCATTCTTGGGTCCGAAGTTGATTTGCGCTACTTCGGCTTCTTCTTCTACAGCACGGAACTCGGCAGGCAAATAATATACCATGTTAATATCCATACTTACCCGAGTTGGCGTACTTTCGTAGTCGAGTAATTCTTCATCTGCCGGGTCTTCCAGATCGTTCGCTGCCGAGTCATCTGCCGGGTCTTCATTTGTCGAATTATCTGCCGACTCCCTCGTTCGCCGATTCCTCCGACTCGCCCTTTGCCGACTCCTCCCCTGCTTCCAAGTCTGCTGCTTCGACTTCATCTGCCCATGATGCATAGGTAGTGGCCGGTACAGGAGTCAATTCTATTTCCTTGTTCACAACAGGACTCGGCGCAATCACCAAAGGAGTCGTTACAGGAGTCGGCTTTGGTACCCATAGACGAGCCGACACCATAGGTTTTTCAGCGTTGAACTTGGCATCTCTGGCTTGCTCAGCATCCTTCTCTGTCATCTCCCGGTTCCTTGCCCTCTGCAGTTTCCGCTTCTGTGTTTTCGTTATACCCTGCGGACACCACTTTGGCTGAGTATATTTCGGGTTCCGGGGCTGGGCTACTTCGGTTTGACTGGACCCGGCCTCCTGGTTACTAGATATTGTTTTAGGCACGATAGCAAGTATCGGCTTATCATTTGCCGGCTCTACAACCGGGTCCTTCAACTTCAGCATGTGTGTCCCAATGACCAATGACTTCTCTGGAACCAATCTCTTCTCCTTGTAGGTGGCCTTGGCTCCTTGGTCCTTGACTCGCCAGTAGGAGGATTCACCAGGATACACGAGTCGGCTCTGCATTGTTTGCCGAATTACTTGACGCTTGTACTCCCCGGCCGACTCCTGGTATTGGCGACTCCTCTCGATAGATGGTGACCTCGGTCGCTTCCCATATTGCCGAGTCACCTTAGACTCGGCTTGGCGCACGTACTTGTCCAGCAACATACCGAAAGTCGGCTTACTCTTCCTTGGCTTGTACTCTACTTGATTCATCTTCCATTTGCCGACTTCCGGGTTCTTGGGCTTCATGAACCGAGGTTGCCCCCCGAGTTCTGGACTCCGGTTTCCGGGTTCTCTTGCTTGTGGTTGTTGCCCCCCGAGCGTGGAATTCCTGACAGTGATCTTAATAACCTCCTTTCCATCGGGTTGCCGGATCAACATGACTTCTCTCCTTGCTTCCTTGACGCCGGCTTCTTTCCTGGGCTCACCAATAACCACATTAGATTTGTTAGCGGCTTCGGCCGCTTCTGGCCGAAGAAGTACTTTCTTCCCCTCGAGATCAAGCACGTTCATTGGGAACGGCTGTGTGTCAATGGCCATGCCAGCAAAACTTAATCGTCCATCATTGAGGGCCGATTGGATCTGTCGACGAAAGACATTGCAATCATTAGTAGCATGAGAGAAAGAGTTGTGATATTTGCAATATGCACGCCTCCTTAATTCATCAGGCGATGGCATGACATGATTAACTCGGATCACTTTGTCTTTTAACAAGGCATCAAATATCCTGTCACATTTGCCTACGTCAAAAGTACATTTAACTTCATCATCCCGATTCTTGCGAATCGGCTTTAAATCATCACACATATAGGGTTTGGCCTTGTTTGGCCAAACAAACTCGGCTACGTAAACATCGGCTTCATCACCGGAGTCGGCATCATATTCGATAGCGTTAAGCCGACTCCTGCTCATCCGATGCGAGTCTTTGGACTCGTTGACTCGGCTTTCATGAGCCAAAGCTTTCTCCTGAACCTGACCGACAGAAGAGAACTCGTGTCCTTCTAGCTTTTCTCTTAGATACGTTCTCAACCCGTTAAAAACTAAGTCGGCCATATCTCTCTCAGTTATCGCCAAGCTATAACACCGGTTTCTAGTATTTCTAAATCTTTTGATATAATCGGATACCGATTCATCATGTTTCTGTTAACCGATGTAAGATGGGACAATTTTAACTCGACTTCACCAGCATAGAAGTGCTCATGAAATTTTCGCTCCAAGTGAAACCAAGTGTGTATAGAGTTAGGGGCTAAAGCTGAATACCAAGAAAAAGCAACCCCAGTCAACGATAACGAGAACAAGCGAACTTTGATGTGATCATGATTAGCCTCGCCTAATTGAGCCAAGTATTGACTAATGTGTTCCCATGTTGATTTGTTATCCACCCCATTGAATTTAGAGAACTCGGGAACTCTATAGCCAGGTGGGTAAGGTTGCAAATCGAAATACTCGGGATAGGGTTTAACGTAGGTTCTATGTTTTGGCATAATCCCGAGTCTATCATAAGCTATCTGATCTAACCTTTTCTGGAACTCGACCAGCAAATCGTCCCTACTGGCCGATTGACTTGGTACAAGAGCAGAATTGGTCACAGGGCCGGGTTGTATCCAAGGAGCCGAATTTGAATTCGGCATTGACTCGCGTCCAGGAAATTGCACCGCTGGTCCCGTCTGATTTGCCGGGTAGGGTGAACTTCGGATCGGAGTCGGACAGGGTAATGCATTGACGACCCGACTTTCCCTGTTTGGGCTCATCGGGTTGTGCGTCCGATGTTTGGCCTTGGATGGTGTTTTTCTTAGCAGCATCAAGTTCCATGACAGCATTATAAACAGTGTTTGTACCTTGTGAAACATGGAACTGAATTTCAGCTAGTTGCTCAGAAGTAAAGACACTATTACTTACAGCGGGTGTGTCGGTGTCGATGTTCAGAGGTACATATTCCGGCTCCTTGATCGGCGCGGTTACACCTTGCCGATCTAACTTGAAGCTGGCCAAGTACAACTCCTCGTCCTCTTGTTCCCGCTTGAGTCGCAGCGCCTCGAATTCCTCGCTTCTCTTTTTCTTCCACTCATCCAGGCCTTGGCGTTGTGCCTCCGACAAGTCCTTGAGAGTAGGCTTGATGATGTTGTCGGTGGTGATGCCGGACAGATCTGTAGCCTTAGAACCGGACATTGCTATCCGATTTTAGGTTTAGAGATAGTCCCCAGCGGAGTCGCCAAAAAGTGTGTTGCGATGTAAACGCGTCACACGAACACGTCCTCGTGTACCCGCGGTGCCGGGGGAGATACTCCGCAACTCGCCCCGCGGGAGGCCGGGTCTCAGCGCGATACGCAAGACAGAGACTCGGCGCTTTTGAAAACCAGACGTCCCAGCCCCTCGGGAGGGACCCCGTCGGAGGGAGCCGGCGACGATTGGCTGAACTTGGCCGGTTTGACCGCTCCAAGCTCGGTTGTCGATATTCGTCGAAATCTAGTTGAAGTCGCCGAACAACGGAAGCATAAACAAGGGTTTGAGGGTAAAAAGTAGAGGTTGTATTGATTTGTCGATTGTTTGCTTAATTTCAATCGGCCGTCACCTCCTACATATATAGTGAGGCGGCTGGACTTCCCGTACAAGTTTTGGACTTCTACAAGGATTACAATTCATGAATTAAGTCGGTTTCTATCTCTAAACTAGGTAAGAGTCTCGGTCGGCTTCGTACTGGACTTGAACTCCAAGCGTCCATCTTCGGCTCCCTTTGGAAAGTCACCTTTTTGCCCTTCCGTGTTGACCTTGAACTCATCCTGGCTTCACCGACTCCTTTTCTGGGCTGGGCAAGCATTAAATTCTCCTCGCGTCTGGCTTCTCCGATGCAGTCCTCTAGAATCTTCAAGAATCCTCAAGTCTAGCCTGCGCCGGGTCCTTTAAACCGGGTTCTGTCAAAACCGGGTTCTGTCAAAACCGGGTCCTGTTAAAACCGGGTTCTGTCAAGCCAGGTTCTGGACACGCCGGGTCCCCTTTGAGTTATTCCGAGTAAAAACTCGAACCTTTGATCCGGGTTGTCACAGAAACGACTCCTGGCCTGAGGACTCCCGAACCTGGTACTTGCCAAAAACGAGTGCTAACAGATAGGAATAGTTTTGAGTTCTTGGGCTGGCACGTGGTCTTGCCTTGCGTACCTTTGGCACCCGTCACAAACTCACACTATCTTTTCTGCGTCCAGATGTGCTGTTAACCAAAAGAATCCGTGCCTGAAAGCTTTTGACACCAAGGATCTAGTGGATGCATGATGACCACAATCACCTGCATGAATCTCTTGCAGTATTTGCCTGCCCTCCTCTGGAGACACACACCTCTGGTAGACTCCAGTGACACTTCTTCTGTACAACTCGCCATCAATGACTGTGTAGGACTTGCATCGTCTGATGAGCTGTCTTTGTTTGACTTCATCCTGTGGGAGTTCACCCCTAAGGAGATATGCAAGGTAGGGCTCTGTCCATGCTGGTATTGCTCGTACTGCTGCCACAAGTGCCGACTCTGGATCTGGGAAAGCTAACTCCTCCTCTGAGGGCATCTTGACTGATGGGTGGTGAAGTTCATCCACAAATACATTTGGGGGTACTTTCTCTCGACGAGAGCCGAGTCGTGATAACGCATCTGCGGCCTCGTTCTTGCGTCTGTCAATATGCTCCACTTGATAACCAGAAAAAAACCCGGCTATCTGTTCGACTGCTCTTCTATAAGCCGCCATGTTTGCATCCTTCGAGTCCCAGGTTCCAGATACTTGCTGAGCTACATGATCCGAGTCTCTAAAGCACCTGATACGCTTGATGTTCATCTCCTTGGCCAAACGCAGGCCGTGTAGCAAAGCCTCATACTCTGCCATGTTGTTTGTACAATCAAAATGCAACTGAAGAACATATGCCAACTTATCTCCTTTTGGTGAAGTTAAAACCACGCCGGCTCCTGAGCCCTCTAGCTGTCTGGACCCGTCGAAGTGCATTGTCCAATATTTGGTGCAAGGTGAACTTGATGAGGATGTGCAATCAGTCCAGTCATTGACGAAGTCGACCAAAGCTTGGGATTTGATTGCTGTCCTAGGCTCATATGTGATATGATAAGGACCCAACTCGATTGCCCACTTGGCGACTCGACCTGTTACATCTCTGTTGCGTATGATATCGGCTAGCCATGCTGAACTCACTAATTTGATTGGATGCTCTTGAAAATAATGCTTAAGCTTCCTACTTGCAAGGAAAACTCCATAGACTAACTTCTGCCATTGAGGTTACCTTTGCTTTGACTCTGTGAGGACTTCACTGATGTAGTAAACATGCCTCTGCACTGGATACTCTTTTCCTTCCTCTGATCGTTCCACAACTACTACTGCACTAACCACCCTTTCATTGGCAGCCACATACAATAGCATGGGCTCCTTATCTGTAGGAGCTGCAAGCACTGGTGCTGACGATAGGGTTTTCTTCAAGCCCTCAAAAGCATCGTCGGCTTCTTTGTCCCATATGAATTTGTCTGACTTCTTCAAGAGCCGGTAGAGAGGACCCGCCTTCTCTCCGAGTCTTGAGATGAATCTGCTTAGAGCTGCTACACAACCAGCAAGTTTCTGAATGTCCTTTAGACAAGTCGGCTTCTGCAGGTTGTGAATAGCCTTGATTTTCTCTGGATTTGCTTCAATGCCTCTCTCTGAAACAATGAAGCCAAGGAGTTTGCCTGCAGGGACTCCAAAAACACACTTGGTTGGGTTGAGCTTCATCTTGTACTTGCGCAGATTATCAAAGGTCTTTGTCAGATCTGCTATCAGAGAGTCGGCTTTCTGAGACTTGACAACTACATCATCCACATAAGCGTGAATATTCCTTCCAATATGTTTTTTGAAACAATTCTGGATACACCTCTGATATGTAGCTCCTGCGTTCTTGAGTCCAAAGGGCATTGTTGTATAACAAAATGCTCCAAAGGGCGTGATGAAAGATGTCTTCAGCTCATCCTCTATGTTGAGTCTGATCTGATGGTACCCTGAGTAGGCATCCAGGAAACAAAGTAACTCTGACCCCGCTGTGGAGTCGATTATCTGGTCGATACGAGGCAACGCAAACGGGTCCTTAGGGCAATGCTTGTTAAGACCCGTGAAGTCGATGCACATCCGCAACTCTCCTGTTTTCTTTGGCACTAGTACTGGATTGGCTACCCACTCTGGGTGAAAGACTTCCTTGATGAACTCGGCTGCGAGGAGCCGAGCCACCTCTTCTCCAATGGCTTTCCTCCTGTCATCATGAAACTTGCGCAGACCTTGCTTAACTGGTCTTGCATTAGGGTTAACATGTAAGCTGTGCTCGGCGAGTTCTCTCGGGACTCCTGGCATGTCCGATGGCTTCCATGCAAAGACGTCCCGGTTCTCACGGATGAACTCGACGAGCGCGCTTTCCTATTTATCAGAGAGGTGTGCCCCAATGGTGAACTGTTTGGAAGAATCACCAGGGGTAAAGTCGACTTGCTTTGTGTCCTGAGCTGATTTGAATTTCATCTTCTCCTCTATGGCCGGCTTCTTAAGGACCGAGTTGTCCTCCGGGTCCACGTTTGCCTTGTAAAATTTCAGCTCTTCTTGAGCACAAGCTGTCTCAGCCATAGCTGCATCACCTAGTTCGCATTCCAATGCCATCTGTCTGCTGCCATTAACTGTAATGACTCCTGCTGGACCTGGCATCTTGAGCTTCAAGTAAACATAGCATGGTCTGGCCATAAACTTAAAGTATGCTGGTCGACCAAAGAGAGCATGGTATGGACTCTTGAGATCCACTACCTCAAAAGGCATAATCTCTGAACGAAAATTCTCCACTGTGCCAAAAGCAACCTCAAGATAAATCTTACCGATTGGCTTGGCTGACTTCCCTGGTACGATTCCATGGAAAACTGTCTCAGTGGGTATTAGCTGCCTATCTTGCAGCTGCATCCTCTTGAATGTGTCATAATATAAGATGTTGATACTACTTCCACCATCCATGAGCTCTTTGTTCAATGTGCAGCCCCCAACTTGAGGCGCCACCACCAAGGCTAGCTGCCCTGGGTCGTCGACTCTTGGTGGATGATCTGCCCGACTCCATGTGATGGTTTGTTCTGACCACCTGAGCCACTGTGGGATTGCCGGCTCCACTGCATTGACAGCTCTAACCTTTAATTTCTTGGCACGCTTGGACGTGCTTGTTGTAAAGACATGGTAATTGCCACGACTCGAGTTCTGTGGCCGAGTTGTAACATAATACTGCCCATTGTCATCATGAATCTGCTTCGGGTTCTGCTGGAACCCGCCCTGTTGGTTACCTCCTCCTTGGGGTTGGTTAGGGTTATTGTTGGCTCCTCCACCGTGGTTGCCGGGTCCTCCATCACCATTCTTTCCTCTATATCCATTGTTGTTGCCTCTATTTCCTGGTCCTGGGAACCTGGCACGCTGCAGATCCACACACTGTCCCAAGGTATGACCACATTTCCCGTTTCTGGCGTGTTTAGGGCATGGACTCGCCAAAACCTCCTCTGTGGTTGGCCTATGCCCCTGGTACCCTTGAGAATTGTTGTTCTTGCGCCTGACCCCAGTGTTTGTGTTAGCTACCAGGTCAGAGTTGTCACCATATGGCCGCTTGTTACCTCCCTGGTTCTGATTCTGATTTTGGTTCTGGTTCTGACCGTTGCCGCCATGTCCTTTAGGCCCTTCCTCCTGATCCTTTGTTTTGTCTGTGGCAGCGTGCTTATTAGCACCTGCCATGATTTCGCCGATCGTAAGGGGAATACCTTGATTCAGGCTCTCCTTCATACGACCCAGCTTCCAGCTCAAGGGATTGTAGCTGCAATTTCTCTCCATTGCCATTAGCACTGAAATTGTTGGGAGTCCTTGCGATGAGTTGATGATCTCCGACACCCGCTTCATCCAATGCCTTGCAGACTCGCCCTTTCTCTGAACACACCGCTCCAAGTCCTCTATGGTACTAAGCTTTTTGCATGTTCCCTGGAAGTTCTGTATGAAAGCCGACTTCAACTGCTCCCAAGAGTTAATTGATCTAGGAGGCAAGTTGCGCATCCAAACCTTGGTTGCTCCCTCCATCATAAGATACATGAATTTAGCACACAGATTACCTGTGGCATTGCGGATACTCATCGCCATCTCATATGTGCCCAACCAAGAAGTCGGGTCCATGTTGGGCTCGTAATTGGGGACTTTGCGCGGCTCCTTGAAGTCGCTGGGGAAGGACTCGGACCTGATGGTATCTGACAGGCACTCTGGTCCTGTTAGTGAAGGGGAGGTACCAGGAAAAGTCACCTCTGTGTGCGCCCGGGTTGGCTGAGGCTGGTTATCTGCACCAGCTAGGGCTCTGTCCCTCTCAGCCTCCCGAGCCTTGGCCGCCTCCCTCTGTCGCCGCTGTCTCGCTTCATCAACCACCAGCTGAGATCGTGAGGCAGTTGGTATGTTTGCCCTGTTCCTCTCTTGTTCACGGCGCCTTGCGCTTGTATAGTTGGCCGGGTGAGACTCGTCATGCCGACTCCTCGTACCAGAATTGAACGGTGTCGAGTGCAGCCTACTTGCATCTGGAAACACTGGATAAAGAGCTTGCTGAGTCATCGCTGTCTTTAGCATCTCAATAGCATGGCGGGTCTCCTGTCCCGCTGGTCCTTCTGGTATCTCAATGTTCTCTAGTCTCATAGTTGCCGCATGAACGTTGTCCATTGGGTTAGAGTAATTCCCTTCTGGCATACGAAACCTGCCAGGTGGAGGTCCCATACCACCTGTTGATCCTCCTCCGACTCCTCCTTCAGGTGGCGGTCCGTTGGTACCGTTGCCGCCGGGTCCTTCTGGTGGTGGTGGTGTTGCTCCTCCTCCTGCGCCGCCTCCTGCAGCTGATGAACTCCCTAGCCCGGCTCCTGCGCCTGGACCATTGGGTGTGTTGAACAAAGCAGTAGGGTTGACAATGACTCCGCCACGCAGGCGACTCCTCGCTCTGCGATGCTGAATTGAGGTGAGTTCTTCCTGGCGACTCCTCACAACCTGGGCCTCAGTTTGGACTCGGGCCCGCTCTTCCGCCAATCTGCGATTTGCCTCTGTGATTTCTGCTAGCTGCCTCTCTAACGCAGTACGAGCACTGGCTAATTCAGCCGCCCGCTCTGCTGCATTGCTTGCATTGATTTCCTTTGTCAGTAGACTTGGATCAAACTGATTTCCGCCGTTTCCAGACATATAGACTCCAACGACGTGGGCGCGTACTGGCGACTCCGCATAATCTTCCTCCTCAATTCCATACCCAAGCCGATCCTCGAACAAGGGCAAAATAGACTCTGAATCGGCGTCGTAATCTGGCTCCATACATGGCTCCGCCAGCGACTCCCCTTCATAGTTGACAGCAAGTTGTTTCTCTGGCTCGGCGATGATGCCGACTTCTGATGTGCCGACGGACTCCTCCCCGTCGGAGTAGACAACAACTGTAGGCTCTGATACTGATTCTGCCGAGTTAGCGCGAAGTCCCGATGCACAAACCATGCCGACGAACACGTTGATCCCTCTAAAGACAAGCTGATAACCCTCGTCGACTTCCTCCATCTCTGGAGTCCAGACGGAGTCATCGATCTTGGTTTCCCCATGCTCATCAGTGTAGACTCGCCCGATGGCGAGTTTCTCCATGGCCCGGCGAGCGGCTCCCACGATCTCGACTCCTCTCATCTCCTGCCCCACGGTGGGCGCCAACTGTCGTGGGGTTGTCACGGCAAGTCCTTCCTTCGGGAAGGTGAGTTCTGGGGCCATTGATGAACGAAGTACGTAGGAGAGGTTAATCTCGCCAAGGGACAAGGATTTACCCAGGTTCGGCCCCTCTGATTCGAGGTAAAGACCTACTTCCTGCTTGCTCTTTATTGATGTAGATCTAATCTCGATTACAAGGTTCCGGCTCCTCTCTGGGGAGTCGGCGACTATGGGTTTGGTATTTCTTGATGGCTTCGCCCGATCTAAGGTCCAGGACCCCGCTTATAAAGGTGGCCGGGTCCCTGAACTTACAACTTACACCGAGTCATCCTTGAACACGGAGTCCTACTCTACGTCTTGGCCTTCCAAGTTAGAGCTCCGGGTTGTACTTGGACTCCTTCCTGGCGGGTCCCTTTTCCGTCATGGGCCTTGGTCGGCTTGTCTCCAGCCCAGCCCATGCGACTTGATGCATGACTCGGCTTTGGCCTTCTTGGTCTTGGCGGGTCTACTTTCCGAGTCCATGGGCCTACCTGTAAAGTATCCCCCCATCAGCAGGAAATGTTGGAGCTATGCAGAGCATTAGCTGGTATTCCTAAGCTTGTCGCGTGTCGAAACGCGGACACCGGAGAGTTTGGTGCACTCCCCTATCGATTGTTCAGAGGCGGGTGCGAGGAGTTCGCCCACGGAGGTGGCGCGTATCGAACCCACTCAGCTGAAAGCACACGAAGAATTTACCCAGGCTTAGGTCATCCAGAGGTTAAAACCTACGTCCTGCATGTCCGATCTGGTATTTATTTGGTGGCGGCGATTGAGTACAAGTGGATGAATATCTCTCTCGTTCCCATGGTTGACTCTCCTTCCCGGGGACTACCTCTCTAGCCTTCTTCTCTCCTTGTAATATGACTTCTCCTCCCACCTCTGAGTGATTTGGCCCTCTTTTTATACCGGTGGATTCCTCCTCTAGCTCCGGTGCTGTAGCGACCTTGCCTTTTTAAAATTGGCCAAGATCCCTATGTTATTGTGCTAGTCCCTGGATCGAATAGCTAGCACCACAGTTCAAGATGTAATATCATGCAATTGCGTCAAGTATCTATTACATCGATGATCCAGAAGAATAAAACATTACAAGTTACATAGCCAAAGGCTAGCATGTTACAAAGTTCAGCAACGGAAAACTTAAAATAGCATGGAGACTCATCATCTTCATGTGCCACAGGCAAACATGTTGGTTGCAGACTCGAAACCCTTATTCGTTTCCTTACTCGTCGTCAGAAAACCTGCAACACGTAGGTTACAGCCAAAAATTGGTCAGAACCATTAGAATGGATCTGGCAAGTGATACTTGTGGACTCATAGAGGAAAACTTCTATCAACTATATGCATATCTGGCTGGTGGAGTTTTGAAGGCTCTTTCCGTAAAGCAAGTTTTATCCTATAAAAACATTTTGACTCACTAAGTGGTAACACTGGGAAACTCCAGCATAACCGTGACAACACTTGGTAAACTCCAGTGTGTCAGGTGACTACACACGGTAAACTCCGGTGAGTCACTTATTGTTGTTCACTAACAAGTTTTATTTAGAAGTTGGCATGATGAGATTCTTTCATTGTCTTCCTTGTCCAGCTGCTCAGAATTGTCCGTAACCGGGGACACGGCTATGATCATAGTTTTACACTCTCGAGAGGTTGTGCACTTTCACCACAAGACTTCATCAACCCATTTTGTCCTTGACCTTCTTGAAGTGAAAAGGAAAGGTGAAGATGAAGACGAGACCTTTGGGAACCAGTCCCCTGTTCGTCAGGCAGACCCATACAAGACATTCATCCGATTAGAACTGCCGGAATCAGGTTCCTAGAACTTACTTAGTCAAGGCAGAGCCATAATACCAAGTGGCTGCACTGGAAGCAATCTAAACTTGGAGAAACTTCAAAATCTCTTTGATCCTGAGTGGTTGTAGGCAGTGTGATCCATACTCCAAAAATGGAAAATCAACCTCTTCTAGCAACTTTATACTCCCAAAACTGGGAAAATGCTTAAACCAACCACACACCCAGGTAGTTCTTTAACTTAGTTATTTTCCATTCCTTTACAAAAACCTTTTATCTTGGCAAGGCTAAGCAATTCTACTAAGTTAAAGGTTACTACATGAACATGGTATAAAAGGGGTGGCTACACTATTCGGGGATTTCATAGCATAGCATAGTAGTAGTACACCTATCATGCATACTACTCCAGATAAAAAAAAATAGCTACTCGTGCATAGACAAAATACTTAGGGAAAATTATGCATTGAGCATCACTTGCCTTTGAAAAACTTGTCGTTGCTCACACTCTCTTTTCAACGTAACTTGGAGCACTCCGTTCAAACTATAAAATAAAATAACATCACATAAACATACCATTCATAGCAACAAAATAAGCAATGCAGACAATTAGAAAGATTTGTTATTCTTTTTATTTTAGTCTTTTCTATCTTACAGATCATTAGGCAAAAAAGGATTAAGGCTTGAGAATGGCTTGCAAGATATGGTCTTGAGGTGTTGGATGACAATGTAATCGAGTCAAATAATTAGAAAGAAATGTATCAAAAAGAATTTATATGCTACAAAAGATATATAGAATTTAGAATGGCCCATGTGAATGAGTTCAAGAAATTTGAACATGGGTGCCACTCGATATAGAACTCCAATATTCCATTTGCAAAAGGAATCAATTGAAAAGAATTTTAGAATTTAAGTTATGACAAAAATACTCGATATCTCTCATTCGAAATATGAATATTTTAAATTTGTCAAAACTTGAAACAAATTACATAAGTATATTATAGATGTTCTAAGGATTTCAACGATATCTTATTTGCTAAATTTGGATGAACGGGTCAAAAGATATGAATTTCGGAAGAATGATACAATTTCAGTCTAAAATAGATGGAAAAAGACAAGGGACGACATGTGGCAGATTTTAATTGACCGATACCCCTTCATCAAGTGATCTATTATTGGCCGGACTATCAAGATTTTGTGGGTGAGAGAAGGGCAGCAGCAGCTCACCAACGGAAGAAGTTGTGGTCACCAGAAAACGCATGGCGCGGCGACAATGGACTCGGCGTGGTTGTCGGGGGCGCTATGGCGGTGCTCCGGCTCGGTGAAGGTGTCCAAAGGGTGGTGCGGGTCACGGAGGTGTCGACAACATCCTCGGTGGTGGCTCCCGTGGCTCCAATCGATGACGACGTCGCGTTTCCATGCTCCGGCGCCGATGTTGTCCGGGCGATGAACACGCGTTCTCTGTTTAACCTTTTACAAAAAGAAAAGTTCAGGTGGCTGCGGAATTTGTAGGGGAACACAATGGACAAGGTTATAGGAGTTTGGGTGGTCTAAGGCGACAGCGACAACCTTCGAAGATCAATGAGGGCGACGGCGATGCAGGCAACGACCTAGCTTTGATGAAAACCCATGTCCTGGAGATAGGCGAAGATCAGTAGAGCTCACGAGTCAAAGGAATCAAGAAAACGACTACCATACCCGACGTACCGATGCGATGAACTCGCCAAGATCCAAAATAAGACGTTAAGGGAACGGCTAGTAGAGAGCTTATCTCGAGACATTTCATGCATAGAAGTTTGAGAGGAGGGCAAAAGGCACGAAGTGACGCGAATGTCTTGCTCTTATATGGTCTGAGTTGGGAGATCGGGAGAGGAATGCCAACGGGTGGCATTCGGTTCAGCACGTCGGTCTGGATGTTGAAGGCATGAAAGTGGGAAGTAAAATCCCTGAATGAGTTCCCCATCAAGTTATGAGTAACTCTCGTGTTGAAGTTGAGTAGAAAGGAGCGCTCGAATTGATGGGGAGAGGAGGGGAAGAGATACAGCCATGGGTGGAAGTAACGTACAAACCTGTACGTGAAGGAAGAAGAAGAAGGAGCGTTCGCTGCGTCCGTTCGGCTGGATGGGCTTCGGCCCAGTTGGGTTCGGTCCCTTTTTTGTTTTGTTTTGTTCTTCTCTTTTTCTTTTTCTGTTTTCTTTTATACTTTTTGATTTAGGCCACCAAATCAATTCTAATAATTTTGTAAAATTTTGTAAAATTCCAAATATTCAAAATAGACATTTAGAAACTATTTTTGGTTAAAACAAAATTACCAAAATACCCTTTTGTTTTAAATAAAAATTAGAATATCAAAAGTAATCATTTTAATATATATTTTGCAATATCTTTTTAATTGAAAGATAATAATATGGGAAACCTTTTTACAAAACAATATGGTAATAAGTCCAAAAATACTTTAGGGTTTATATTTTTCCCAAATTAATTATTTTAATGTCAAAGCTTTAAAATCGAAATAGATAATTTGTTTCAAATATTTTAAAAGCCAAAATACTTTTTAATAGGTCATAATATCTTGTTATCTTTGGGATTTTCTTTTAATTTGATATTTTCTTTTGAACATTTCTCAAAACTTTTCTTTCTTTGTCAAAAAGTTTTAATTTCTTGTGATTTTTAACATTCCAAAATTTTGGGATGTTACAGGTGCCTGCATGGATGACACCTCGCGGAGGTGTTGCCACCTCAGGAGACGGGTGTCACCGCAAGGAGGCAGCCGGATGCCATCTCGTCTTCACGCTTTCCACGCGTCGTGTCATCCCTCTGAGCTTGGTGTCGAGACATCTTGTCAGCCCCTGCCCACGCCCTATCAAAGTTTGGGATTGATACGTCTCCGACGTATCTATAATTTTTGATGTTCCATGCTTGTTTTATAACATTGCCACATCTGTCGGGGGCCGGCGCGATGGGAAAATGGGGAAATGCGAATCGGGGGCCGGCACGGTCGCGCGGGCAGTAGGGTCAACGACCGATAAGGCTAGGCCGACGGCAATGCCGTCGGCATAGCCTTTTTTCTTTATTTTGAATAATATTTTCATACGATTATAATTTATTCCATTATTAATTATATTTGTTTTATAATTTGTTTCATCATATGTTAGGGCCACACATGCAATTTTTCGTGAGATTCTGGTAGTCTGACTAACGAAACCCTAATCCGGGGGCCCCGCAGATCTATCCCCGAGTTTTCTTGGTACGACGGTTGACCAATATAATTTTATCTTTATTTTGTTTATGTTAGGCTATAGCAACATGGAAAACCTAGGTTGGGCCCATTTTGGTGGGGTTCCGACGCTCCGGAGCCCCGCTTCGGCGGAACCCTAGACCCGCTGGGAAAAACGTCAGTGTTCCCGTCTACCCCCTTCAACGGCGTCGAAAGGGGGTTGGCCGGTGGACTTTATTGCTTGGTTGTGTTAGGTTAGGACATGGGAACATGGAAAACCAAGATCCACCCCAACCCTTACAAGGATTCCCCCTTTTTCGCCCGAAGTGGGAGCTTCGAGCTATAATCGCATTACTTACTAGGGAGAAAGTGGCGCCGGTGACGGCGGCCACACACCGGAGTAGGATCTTGGACATGCACAACACCCAACACACTTGTATACATATGCTATGGAAACACCTAGGTTTTGGTGGGGTTCCGACGCTCCGGAGCCCCGCTTCGGCGAAACCCTAGACCCATTGGCAAAAACGTCAGCGTTCCCGTCTACCCCCTTCAACGACGTCGAAAGGGGGTAGGCCAGTGGACTTTATTGCTTGGTTGTGTTAGGTTAGGACATGGGAACATGGAAAATGAAGATCCACCCCAACCCTTGCAAGGATTCCCCCCTTTTCGCCCGAAGTGGGAGCTTCGAGCTATAAGCGCATGAGCTTACTAGGGAGAAAGTGGCGCCGGTGACGGCGGCCACACACCAGAGTAGGATCTTGGAAATGCACAACACCCAACACACTTGTATACATATTGTATGCAAACACCTAGGTTTTGGTGAGGTTCCGACGCTCCGGAGCCCCGCTTCGGCGGATCCCCTAGACCCATTGGGAAAAACGTCAGCGTTCCCGTCTACCCCCTTCAACGGCATCGAAAGGGGGTAGGCCAGTGGATTTTATTGCTTGGTTGTGTTAGGTTAGGACAAGGTGAAAGGATCGTATGGGCACCTAGAGGGGGGGGGGGTGAATAGGTGCTACACCAATTTTTATTTCTTTTTCGATTTTAGGCTTAACACAAAGGTAAATTTTCTAGATATGCAACTACGGTGAATTTACCTATATGAAGAGCGAACTAAAACAACTAGGCAATTAACGATGCAAGTAAAGACAACTAAGGGAAAGAGATAACCGAAAGTAGAAGCACGCGGAGACAAGGATGTATTCCCGAGCTCCTCCTTGTTAAGGGAGTACGTCTCGTTGGAGGGGTGTGAGATCGCCACAAGAGGCCTACTCAAGATGCCACAAAGGCCTCACCCTATTGTCCGATGAACCGCACCCAAGGGTTTGGTTCACCTTTCACTATCGGAATCCTTCGAGGCGGAATCCGGAGCCTTTACAATGTTTTGGGGCACACACCCACAACTTTATTGGGGGCTCCCAAATCAACACATCTGTCACAATTACAGCAAGAAGTAAGCACAAGGATTCTAGGGTAACACAATGCTAACACTAGAAAAGAAATCCCTCAAGTGAATGAGGGGGAAATGAAGAACGGCTTGGTGAAGATGTAGATCCGGGCCTTCTCCTTCAATCCTCCAAAGATCAACGAGTTTGAGTGGAGGGATTGGGAGATCTATCGATTTTGAGCTTTGAGCTTTTAGGGCATTAATGGAGGAGAGAGAATTCAAAAGCTAGCTAACAAAGGAGGAAGACACCCTCCTTAAATAGCCCTCCCTCCATCCAGCCGTTGGGGGCGCTCCAGTCCCGCAGCGCCGGAAGTACCGCCAGGAGGGCCAGTACTTCCGGTCTTCCTTTCACGCTTCAGCCAATGGTCTTCAGTCAACTTCCTTAAACCCGCCGCAGTGGTAGTTCCGCTGGAACCACCGGTAGTACCGGTACTACTTCCGGTGCTACTTCCGTTTGAGTCCAGAACCGAACTTTCGTAAGCGGTACTGGGCTCCGGAAGTACCTCCGGAAGTTACGAGCGGTAGTACCGCTGGGACGGCCGGTACTTCCGGTTTAGCGGTAGTTCTGGTACTAATTCCGGTGCTACTTCCGTTTGAGTCCAGAACCGAACTTTTGTAAGCGGTACTGGGCTCCGGAAGTACGTCCGGAAGTTCCGAGCGGTAGTACCGCTGGGACGACCGGTACTTCCGGTTTAGCGGTAGTTCCGGTACTACTTCCGGTGCTACTTCCGTTTGAGTCCAGAATCGAACTTTCGTAAGCGGTACTGGGCTCCGGAAGTATGTCCGGAAGTTCTGAGCGGTAGTACCACCACTACAAGAATTCCGGTCTATTGCAACAAAATTTATTGCTGCGGCTATCGTTCGTTGCAATAAAATGCGATATTACCACAAAATTCTAGTTCGTGGTAATAGAATCAACATACTGCCACAGTTTCCTTCCGTCGCACTAAGTTCTCCTTTTGTTGCAATAGAAGCCACATATTGCGACAAACTGTATAAGCGTTGTAATATGGTAGTGGTATTGCGGCAGTTGCATCGCGTTGCGTGAATTAGTCATTTTGTTGCAATAGAGACTTGATATTGCAACAAAGTAAATCTTTGTGGTAATATTTAGACATATATTGCAACAATTCTGACATGTGGCGCTAAGTCATAGATATTGTTGAGAAAAATATCTTTGTATTGCAACAAAACATGCTTGGTTGTAATATGTCGACTTTTTTGCCTCACCTTCATTGTGTTGCAATAATTATTATATATTGCGACAAAATTGTGCATTCTATGGTAATATATATAACATATTACAACAATCCTCTAGTGTTACAAAAAAGGAGCAACAAAACATATATACAATTTTCTGATAATTATAGACATATAATTTATACTATTCGGATTTATAGATATTAAGTTATGATTTTTGCAAGTTTTAAAGCTTATAGATCTAAACCGGAAAAAGGGGCTATTTGTTTTTTCTCCGCGGCTCGAACTCGCAACCTCAGAAATGCACTTCAAGGTTCGGACCACCGGGCTATGCGTGTGTTGTGGAAGTGCAGGGGTCTGACCCTATATATCGAGTACCTAGTGCCGGCCACCGCGCAGTACACTGGAAAAAAGGGCTGCTTTTGCCTCCGAGGGGATTGGAACTCGCGAGTCGCGACCACCACGATGCACAACAATGTTGGGACCACTGGACTACGGGTGCATTGTTGTCAGTGTGACAACTGATTGTAGATACTGTGTAGTTAGTGCTGGCTACCGTGCAGCAAACCGGGAAAAAAGGGCCATTAATTTTTAGCTCCGCGGGGACGCGAACTCGCTCCCTCCGGGTTGTAGATCGAGGATCAGACCACTAAGCTCTGCATGTGTTGGTGACAATACACGGGTCTGACGGTATATATCCTATATCTACGAGCTGAACTGCACCTGAAGCAAAACTTCAGAGTTTCATTCTGAAGCAAAATTTAAACAGATATTTAGCTACCAATTGAGCAGCATAACAGCTGTTTCCCAGCCTAATTTCTAGCAAGAATTCATCAGCAAATCATCAACACTACATCAACATATATACTAGGACATATGACACAAGATTTTAGTGGGATATAACAAACCATCTCACCGAGATATATAACACATGGTTCAACATGATAACACACGAGTTTCAACAACCATACTTGTACAGATTGATCACACAAAAGAGCACAAGTTCATGGCAAAGTAATGAAAATAGCAACAACATTAAATGACCACAAGTAACTACTCTTTTCTTCATTTCATCAGCCAACTATTAGTGCTGAGCACTAGCTTCGGTTCCCTTTCGACACAACAGATGACACTATGCAGGTGCGCGTTGTTCGAACCTGTTTCACATCAGATTAAACTTCAAGAGAGATACTGTCGGAGATTGTCCCCGGGAACTAGGGGTGTCTCCAAGGTATCGTGTAAGGGGCTGAACACGGAATCAACAATCCACAACGTGCTCCGGCGACGGTGCTCGTCAGGCTCGCTGCGGACGACACTGCAGAGATTGACACGAGGTATTACCCAGGTTCAGGGCCCTCTTGTGGAGGTAAAATCCCTACGTCCTGCTATGGCGTATTGCACTGCTTGGAGAGTTTTTACAGTACAAGGGGAGAGCTTGTCGAGCTCAAGGTGACTAACAATGGCTACTTGCTAGTCTTTAGATCTAGGGTTTGGACTCTGGGATCTTCGAACCAGGCGTCGAACCCCTTGCTTGGGCGTGCTCCTCCTCCCTTTATAGGCGCCCTGGGCCTCTTCTGCCCAAACATTTGGGCGGGAAGGGCTACCACATGGCGACGAAGGAGGAGGCGCGGTGCACCGTAAAGGTGAGGTCTACCATAAAGGTAAAGATCGTGGACGCGGTCCACGGCAGGGGAACGGCGTCACCAAAGCTGAAAAGGGGCACCGACCGGCTGGACGGCGGGCTGGCGCTTGCCGAGGTGGGAGGTGGCCCACGGTGACGTCGTCCTTGGAGCGTAGCTGCAGACTGTCCCCTTGTCACCAGAGAGGCAATACTCGTTGTCCGCTTTGCTTGGCTCCGCTTTGTTGACTGCTTTATACATGGAAACGGCAACTGCGGCGTCGTCGTCATCGCGCGTAGGCACGCGCGTCACTCTGCGCATGGCGCAGAGTCCATGTGCGCTCTGCCGCGGGGGCAGAGATGGCTTCACGAGGAAAGTGCTCGTCGAGGCGAAAGGCCTCGCCAAGCCCTTCAGCTTGGTCCTTAGCAGAATTGCGGGCGGCGTCGGAGACGCCTTGTCGAGGAGCGATCCCTCGCCGAGGGAAAGAACCCTTGGTGAGGAGAGAAAACCCTCCGCGAGAGGAGAAAAACTCACGAAGCTCGCCAGGCTTGGAGAGCCTGGTCCTTAGCAAAAATCATCCAAAGAATCTTGTGGGCCCTGGCAGGCCGGCCCGTGGTACCCTGGTTTCCACTGTGCCGACAGTAGCCCCCGGGCCCGCGACGGGCACGCCGAGGCCCATGACGAAGGCGAAGCGTCGAGGGGCCAAAGATGCCTGACAGGGCCGCGACACGTGTCACGCAGCGGTTGCGCCCGCGGCCGCGGCCTCCTCGGCTCCAACGGGCGACGTGGCGGGGCCCGCCACGACCCGAGTGTTGGTCAATAAAGCCTGGGCGCGTAGGCGGCGCCCATTACTTCTCCCGTAACTCCTCCGCACACTTCTCCCCACGCCTCCAAACTCTCCAGAGAACTCCAATCTCCAGAGTGCTCTTCTTCTTCTCCGGCGACCATGGCTCCCAAGAAAGCAGCCACCGACTTGAAGGGCAAGGCCACCGCTCAGGCGAGCTCGTCGGTGGCGACGGCGCGGGCGGGCACGTCCGCGGCGATGGCGCGCGCTGCTGCGCTCGAGGGAGCGCTGCCAAAGACGCGCGTCACCGCTGCGACGATAGCGACGGTACGCCACCTGGCGGCGGCGAAAACCAACGAGCACGGCGCCACTGAACTGAGGCCGGCCGGCAGCAGGCTTACCGACACCTTCTACCCCATCTTTCTTCATACTCTCTACGCCGGCCTGGTACCACCATTCTCTGATTTCCTCCTGGCGATCTTGGAGACGTACCAGATCCAACTCCTTCATCTTCATCCCAACTCCATCCTCATCCTTGCCATTTTCGCCCACTTCTGCGAGGCCTACGTCGGCATCCGCCCCTCGGTGGCGCTCTTCCGCAGTTTCTATTCTCTTCGGAACTCCGCCAAGGGCGAGCGGCTCGGGTGCGTCTCCTTTCGCATCGTCGACGCCCGGAGCGACAACTACATCCCCATCGCCTGGCTTGGCGAGGTCGCCGTCACCAAGGTGACGAAAAAGGTCGACAAGTTCCGCGAGAAGTGGCTCTTTGTCGACGCCAAGACCACCAACCCTCTCCTGGAGGTGCCCGAGGCGCCGCCGAGGAAATGGGCGCGCTGGTCGAGCGCGGACTTCAGGGGCTCGAAGCTCGACGCGGTATACGTGTACTTCCGTCACATCCGCGAGGCAGGGGTCACCGGCCAAATGGTGGCGAAGGACTTCACCAGGCGCCGCATCGCCCCCCTCCAACAGCACGCCGAGCCGGGTGTGGCGATACGACGGCAAGGACGACGCCATGCGGCTAAGTAGGGACGGCTTCGAGCCTGACGTGCTCCGCCAGATTATGAACGTTCTCTTCACATCGCCGGAGATCCCGTCCGCCAAGAAAGAGGCGGCCAAGCCGCTCATCGTCTTCGCCGAGGAGAGCATCGCGGAGCAGCGCTCGCATATGCCCACGTTCGACGAGTGGGGGATCGTGCCCGCGGGGCATAGCGGGCCTCGCCCTAACCCGTGGGCGGCGGAGCCGGAGTACGTGGATGAGGCTCCTGAGGCTGAGGAGGCCGAGTCCGCCGAGGAGGAGGCCTCGAGAAGCGAGGACCCCCTTGGCGAGGACGAGGCCTCGAGGGGCGCTGACCCCGTCGGCGAGGGCGCCGGCTCCTCGAGGAGCGCCCACGCCGAAGTGGGCCTCCAGGTGCTCTCCTCCGGCGACGAGGAGGACGCCTTCCGCATCGTCCGGTCCCAGCGCGCCGAGGAGGAGGAGGAGACGAGCGGCGGCGGAAAAGGGCGTTGCGAGCCCCGCTCCAAGGCCGTCCACGACAGGAGGGCCGCAACCGCAGGAGGCGTCCTTCGCGCGGAGACAGGCGCGGCCCGGGAGGAGGCCGGAGCAAGCCTCATCCAGCCTCCCAAGGCGAAAAAGAGGGTGTGGGTGATGGCCGGCGAGTAAGCCCTTGATTTTTCTTTCTTCTTCAATATTTCACTTTGAGAATCCCCCCCTTTGAAGGATTCTCGACTTGTCTTCCTTTCAGGCAGCTCGCAGAGCCAAAGAGACGGCGGCTCGGCGAGGTTGGAGAGACCACCAGCGTCGCCATGGAGACGCCTGCCGCCGGCGAGCCGCAGCAGACAGTTGCTTCTCCCGCGGGCGAGCACCGCGCGGAGACGGCGATGGCCGAGGAGAGCGTAGCGTCGCCGATTCGGGCGGCGACTCCTCCAGCGGCGGAGCACCGCGTAGAGGAGACCGCAGAGGCGGCGGCGCCGCCAACCAGGGCGGCGACTCCTCCAGTCCAGCAGGAGGCGGAGGGAGAAACCGTGGACGAAGACATCGTCGCGGAGCCGCCTCCAGAGGAGGGGGCCTCGAGAAGGGCTGACGCGCCCGAGGCCGCGGCAGACGCGGCCGAGGCCGCGGCGGACGCGGCCGAGGCCGCGGCGGACGCGGCCGCTGCAGAGGGGGCCGGAGGTGCCCCTGTGGAGCAGGAGGCAGAGACGCCTCTGGAGCCCCAAGCGACGGGGCCAGGGGCGAGGAGATGCCCAGCCCCCTGAGGGCTCCCGATGCGGGCGGCGAGGACGACGCCCCCACACAGCCCCCATGCCGCGGCGGGGGCCGCTGTAGACATGGGGCAATATGCCCTCCTCGCCTCGACAAGCATCGAGGGAAAAGCACCCAACAGCAGCGTGAGAGTCCCCTTGGCGCTGCAAGCGCCGCATCGTCAGGCAGCGCATCGCCGGATCATCCTCAACCGGGCGCGGCGAGCGCTCGACGGGCTGGAGGAGCAGCTCGCCAGGGAAGAAGACGCCTTGGCGAAGGAAAAGGCGAGGCTCAGCGAAGCCTGGGCCCTTCTCTTCGAGAGGGTGGAGGTGTGCCGCCGGTGGGACGCGGCGGCCCAGGCGGAACGCCAAGAGGCCCTCCGCTTCGCCAAGGAGACCCGTGACAGCGTCAAGCGGGAGGCGCAGGAGGTGATGGAGGAGCTTGACGCCGCCAGGGAAGCGCTCGAGGCGGAAACCACCTCCAAGCACGACGAGCTGGCGGCCACGAAGCAGAAACTCGCCGCCGACACCGAGGCCGCCTAAGGCCAGCCTGAACGAGCTTCGCGAGCAGCTGGACGCCCGCGAGGGGCAGCTGGCGCCCCGCGAGGCCGGGCTAAAAAGGCGTGAGGAAGAGCTTGCCCTCCAGGAGAAGGAGCTGCAGCGGCGCGAGGAGCAGGTCCAGCTGCTCGCGAAGGACCAGGCCACCCGCGAGGGGCAGCTGGAGGAGCGTGAGGGCCGGGTGGCCACCGACGAGGCCAACCTCGCGGCAGAGCATAAGAGGCTCCAAGAAGAGGCTGACCTCAAGGTCAAGCTCGTCCGCGAAAACCTCTCAAAGGAATATGACGAGAAGGTCGCGAAGCACGAGGACCGCCTCACGACCAAGCGCAAGGAGCTCGAGAACGCATCAAGGAGCTTGAGCAGGAGGAAGAAGCGGTTGACCTCCTGCCTCGAAGTCTCTCGGGAGGCCCAAGCGCGCGCAGAGGGGAACGCCTTTGCCTTGGAGAGGGACCTGGACGAGCTTCGGCAGCAGGTGGGCCGGTCGCGGCCCTGGTGGAGCAGGCACGAGACCAGCGCCAGGTTGACCGGCTCATGACGCGCCAACGTCAAAGCATCTCCAGAGCCTGGTGAGCCGCGTGCGCGCCGTCGGGAGAGATCTGAGGATCGACGTCCCCTCCTTCTCCGCGGCGACCGACGACGAAACCTCATACTCGCACTTCTTCGAGCAGTTCCTCGGAAAGCTTGAAGGGGTCGCGAAGAGCTTCGACAAGCGTGTCGTGGAGGAGAGTCGCGACCTCCTCGTTGTCGCCGTCACCAACGTCTTCAGCAACCTCGTGAGGCTCCAGCCCCACTTGACCTTGAGGACGTGATGGCGCCACCACGTGCCATCAGCGACAAGGCGCGGGAGACCGCCAAGCAGGCCGCCATCGCGTACGCCAAGAAATTCGACCAAGTCTTGGTCGATGAAGACGAAGGCGACGGCGAGGGGAGTGCCCTAGGAGCAGGAGCTGGCGCGGATGGAGCGGGGACCTCGGGAGGCGCGATGGCCTGAGCTCCTTGCCTGGACGCGCAGAGGCGCATACTATTTTAGCATTTGTTTTGTTTGTAAGCTTTTGTAAAAACTTGTTTAAGTTATTGGAGCATGCTTGTGGACGTCCCTCGGGAGGCTTTTGTCTTTTCCCTTCATGTCTTTTTCGCTCTACGTCTTAGGACCCTCTCTTAGCGCTACACCACCGCCGCTTCGGTATGTGCGAGTCAGTGCTCCACAAGTCCGGGGGGTGCGTGAGGCCTTGAGAAGTGAGAGCTCCTCGAAGCGCGATGCTTGGGGCCCCCCTTTGACGTGCAAGCAGCCCATGAGGCATAGGAGAGAGAAAAGAGACTCGAGGGGCGAAAACCAGCGGGAAGAGATCTGAACAAGTGTTTAGACTTAGCTTGCCGAGGTGTTTTTGCCTTGGAAAGGGTGTTGGTTCCCTGGCGAGGCGTTTTCGCTTTGTCGTTGCCTGAGGCTTGGAGGGCCTGTTTTCCTGCACTTGGAGAGATAGGCGTACCCACAAGCAATAGACAGTTAAAGATTCTTATGGTGCTCGTAGGTTCCTTCATGTGTGTCTCGCGAGGAGAAACAGGCACCAAGGTTTAGGTGATCCTTGGTGAGTTGACGTGCGCGGGAGCTGACCCATGAGTTCAGAGCTCCTTGGGAGTTGATATGCATGAGAGCTGACCTGCAAGTTCAGAGCTCGGATCCCTTGGGTTTTAGGCGCTGCCGGGATGCTCCCGTAGCATGGCACCCTGCTAGCCCCCGCTCGTGAGATACACAGGAGGGATCGTACGAGCAGAGAATAAACAGCAATAACAGCTTTGCCGAAGTCGCAAACATGCTGGCGCGATGCGCAAAGGTTCAGAATGACCTGGAATAGGTGTTCATTACACTGGCGTGGCCAGGAGTTTTTCTTCTTTGATGACGAAGTGTTGCTCCTCCGGGAGCGCGCTCCCCTATTTAGGAGGCATGTTGGCGCCGATGATGACACAAGCCCCCGAGCCGCTCGCCTCCAGAGACACTTGTTTTGTCGCGGCCTTCTCCTGAGAGAACAGCTGCTTCTTCTTCGCGGGGGGCCTCGGGAGGGGTTCCTCGTCCTCGTCGGCGGGTGACGCCCACCGCGGCAGCCTTGTAGGCCGCCTGCGCAGCGTGCAAGGCGTCCGAGACCACGCCGCGGATGACAATGGTGCCACCCGAGCCAGGGAGCTTGACGAGGTTGTAGGCGTGGTGGGTCACCGCCATGAACTTGGCGAGGGCGGGGTAGCCGAGTATGGCGTTGTAGGGTAGGCCGATGTGTGCGACGTCGAAGTCGATCAGCTCGGTGCGGTAGTTGGCCTGGGTGCCGAAAGTGACGGCGAGCCTCACCTGCCCAAGGGGGGTGGTAAGACCCTCTGTCACTCCCGAGAAGGGCCTGGTAGGCATGAGCCGCTCGTAGGGCACCTGCAGCTTCTCGAATGTCTCGACGGAGATGACATTGAGGCCAGCACCCCCCATCAATGAGCGTCTTAGAGACGGCGATGTTGTTGATGGTGGGGGTGCAGACCAAACGGGATGGTGCCAACGGTTGACGTGGACTGGGGTGATCGCCGGAGTCGAAAGTAATGGGGCACTGGGACCACTTGAGGGGCCTGGAGGCCTCGACTCCAGGGAGGGCTGCCGCGACCTCGCGAGCAAGTTGCTTGAAGTGGCGGTTGGAGCGAGGGGCCTGAGCCCCGCCAAGGATACAAGCTGCCCCGCGAGGCACCTGGTAGCCTTCGTCAGCCTCGGCAGGCAGGTTGTCGTTTGCGGGCTGGGCAGCGTTGGCCTGGGGGTTCTGCTGATAGTTGTCGTTGTAGTTGTTGTTCCAGCGTCGCCCCCCGCGGCCGCTGCGGCCTCCGCCGCGGCCTCCGCGGCCTCCGTTTGCCTCGCGAGCCTCGCGAGCCTCGCGAAGCCTCTTGATGTCGAAGCAGTCCTCGGTGGCGTGAGAGTGCCTGTTGTGGTAGATGCAGAAAGGACGATCATCTTTCTTCTCAGGTCCTGCGGCTGGAGTAGCAGCTTGGCGAGACTGCTTGGCGTCAGGCTCTGCCGCGAGGACCGCAGTTAGTCTTGCGCTTCTCAGATGATTTCTTCTTTTTGGACCCCTCAGCGGGGTCCCCTGGCTCGTTCTTGACGAACAAGCGCCCTCTTCAGCCTTGGCGCACTTGTCCGCCAAGTCAAAAAGCTTGACGACGTGGTGATGTTGTCGTGGATGCCGAGCTTCTCGAGCATCCGCACGTCTGTGACCCCAGCCTGGAAGGCCGAAATGACCTGTGCGTCGGTGGCGTTGGGGATCTTGTTGCGCGACTTGGCTGAAGCGCTGAATGTACTTGCGGAGGGTCTCGCCGGGCTTCTGACGCACGGCGCGGAGGTCATTGTAGGTGAGGCCGCGCTCATACGTGCCCTTGAAGTTGGCGACGAAGCACCGGCAGAGCTCCTCCCAAGAGTTGATGGACTCGGCGGGAAGGTTGGTGAGCCATGAGGACGCAGAGTCCTTGAGGGCCATAGGGAACCAGTTCGCCATGACCTTGTCGTCGCCCCCGGCGGCCTGGATGGCCAAAGAGTAGAGCTGCAGGAACTCCAGGGGGTTGTTCTTGCCGTCGTAGCGCGGAG
>QRDG01002329.1:0-27892 GCA_012064385.1 Puccinellia tenuiflora | reverse complement strand
TGGGTGACGGCGGTGGTGATGATGGTGCTGATGGTGGAGATGATGTTGATGATGATCCCGATGATGCTTGGCGTGATGGCGATGACGATGGCGGCGATTCCCCCTCGGGAGGGAAATTCCCCGGCAGATTTCTCCCTGCCGGAGCCCTTCTTCTCTCTGTCTGGTTTCGCCTCGTGGAGGGCGGCAGAAAATTCCTCATCGATGCCCCCGATTGTTTTTAGGTCAGGGGTGAGTAATACGCCGAAGGGAGCCGAAGGGTTGCCACAGGGGCCAGGGCGGGCCCCTGCCGCGGCCAAGGGTGGGCCCGTGGGTGCAGGCCGCCCTGCCCCCTGGAGCTCCACTTCATGCCCCCCTTTCGGCTCCGTGACTTATTCTTCTAAATATTGACTTTATAATTTTTCTGAAATTTTCTGAGCTTCCTACGTCAGGTATATTGACAGGTACTTTTTCAGCTGATTTCCGACTCCGGCAGATCCAGCCCCAATAATTGCCAAACATGCAAAATAACATAAGTATTGCATCATAATACGAAATATATCAATGAATAAAGATAAATTATGATTTAAAATAGTGATGCAAAATGGACGTATCAACTCCCCAAGCTTAGACTCCGCTTGTCCCCAAGCGAAAACTGAACTCGGTAAACATGACCACAGGTTTATAGAGTGAAGTGTCGATAAATAAAGAATACGAACATGAAGCATCAGTATTTACTCATCAAACACAAATATATCTTAAACATCAACCTTTCTCTCATAAAGCTTCTCGAAGACAAGTAATGTAACTACAACATGTTAAGGTGAAAGAAGACAAAAACTTATTAAGCAAAGACAAGACGAGACTCCTCTTAAGAAACAATTATACTTATCAGCCCATATTTCAAGAAAGATTCATTTAAATGCTTCAACTATCCGGTCATCTTCCCACGAGTTGCAAATCGTCAAAGCTATATCCTTATAACAAAAGAGTTAGAACTGACATAAGAAAAATGAATACTATCATGAGACATAAAAGACATAATGTAGATACCATAATTTCTTAACATCAAAATTCAACACTATGAGTTTGCTTGTAGAAGGTAGATGAAGTGGGTGAACTGACTCAACAATAAGTAAAAGAGAGGCCCTTCGCATAGGGAAGCAGGGATTAGTCATGTGCTAGAGCTTTTTGGTTTTTAAAACAGAAGTAAAAATGATTTTGAGGTATGCATGCTTTCGTCAACGGCTTCACAACAGAAGAAGCTATCTAGTCCCCCACTGACAAGCAAGGTTTTTAGACTTGTGAGAGCAGCTGGTTTTTAGAGGAGCGAGTACGCTCCTCTTTCTCCTTGGTTTCACCACCTGTCCAATGTTTGAGCTGATTTCCTCAGGTTTTGCATTGCGCGGAGGAGAATGGTGAGTTATATTTATATTTTGCTTAAGCTGCTCTCAGGTTGATTCAAGTGAAGACGTAATCCATCAACACCGGGGTGAAAGGGGGGAAATGACCTTGCTCGTCACAAGTTATATCTAGCTCTCCACTGCTCCCTCATGAGCTTAAAAACAGAGGCACAAAGAAGAACTATTTTGAATTTTTAAAGGTAGCACATGACAAATTTACTTGGAGTGGCAGGAAATACCATGCATAGGTAGATATGGTGGACTCAGTTGGCAAGAAAGTTTGGCTTCGGGAATTGGATGCACGAGTGAACCATACACTCAGTACAGGGCTTTAGGCTAGAGAGGCTTTAAGCAAACAAACAGTGTTGAGAGATGTAATCAACTATGCTATCAAAAAACAATATGTCAACATGCAACATAAAGCTTATCATCACTGTCAGAAATAAATCTAATACAAAGGTGTATGAGCTGGAAGGTTCACAAGCATGTAAGACATACAAGATAGTGTATTTGCAATTAAATTCTTCTTGTCTACTCAAGCACCAAAGCAATTATTGCAATTTAAACGAAGTCATGCTTATCAATACCGAATAAACTTCTACTCATGCACCCAATGTTCAAATCATTACTTACCACAAGATAAGCAGATGAGAGAGATTGCCATAATAAAATATAAGTGCAGAAGAATAAAGGATACTTTCCCATTTATATTCCATTATAGAAAACCACACACCAACGGATACAAAAGACTCACGAGGAGTGACAAGACACAATGCATAACCATACTACATGATAACTTCTCTACTCAGGATACGACTCACAAGGCTGCAAAAAATAAAAGACATAAGATAAAGATACCGGAGCACTCCCCCAAGCTTGGAACAAGCCAAGGGAGTGTCGTTACCCATAGTGCTCGAATTTTATTCCTGCGGTGGAGATGGAGGTACCACAGCCTGAGGTGTCAAGAAATACTGAAGACGTCGACGAAGCTCCAGATTCTCTGCCTCTAGTATTGCAACTTCCGTTTTCAAGCAACGGAACTGCTCGCAGAACTAGTCAGCCACTCTATGAGCTTCCGACAGCCATGGAGCAATATGGGGATCCTGCTGCTGTGGCACTGTCCCTGGAACATCATGAGAATAAACATGTCGGGGGTTAATGGATCCCAAAAAAGTGGTGTTGCCTGGCCTAGGATTCTCTACCCTTCCTCCCGGTTGGCGCGACGCTGCCCTTCTCACTTCTTCCCGCACATTGCGCTCCAGTTCCGCCTTCCTAGCGGCGATCTCCTCATCGATCGCCCAGTTCATGAAGTCCCTACGATTAATGTCTTGTTGGATCCGACGAAGGCGCCTTGCTGCATAGTCTTCCCTACTGGATCCGCAAGAAGACATCTAGATGGAGAGTTTTCGAGACCTGGCAAGAGAAAACTCGAAAAATTCGGGGAAATATATAGCGAAAATTTTTGCAATAAAAGGAAGGCGACGGGACTAGGCGGAGTCGGAGGCGGTGTCCAGAGGCCAGGGGCGTCCTGGGCTGGGGCCGCGGCAGAGGGCCACCTCTGCCTCCTGGACCCCGTCTCGTACTCCGTCCAGTCTCCTAATTTCCTAATTTTCGAAAAATAAATAATATAAATTTTCTGAAATTTTCCGAGACACTTTCCTTACCGAAACAGTTACCTATTCATTTGCTGCTTCTGGAGTCTTCCGGTATATGGTTTCGATGAGTTCTTCCAGAGAAACCACTTGAATAACACCAGCATTATTTTCCAAGGGATTACCGGAGATGTAGTGCTTAAGTCGCTGACCATTCACCACTTGAGGTTTGTCTCCGTCAAGATTATTAATCTTTATAGCTCCGGAGCGATAGACTTCCTCAATGATGAATGGTCCCTCCCATTTTGATAGCAATTTTCCTGCAAAAAATCTGAGATGAGACCTATACAAAAGCACTTTATCACCTACATTAAATTCTCTTTTCAAAATTCTTTTATCATGTCATTTCTTTACTTTTTCCTTACACAAACGAGCACTTTCATAAGCCTCGTTTCTCCACTCATACAAAGAATTCAATTTAAGCAGCCTAGTTTTACCGGCAAGATTAGGATCAGAATTAAGTTGTCTAACAGCCCAAAAAGTTTATGTTCTAATTCAAGAGGCAAATGACATGCCTTCCCATAAACCATTTTATAAGGAGACATACCCATAGGATTTTTATAAGCAGTTCTATAGGCCCATAAAGCATCATTAAGTTTTTAAACCAATCTTCCTAGACTTGTTAACGGTCTTTTGCAAGATCAGTTTAATTTCTCTATTAGTTAATTCAACTTGCCCACTAGTTTGAGGATGATACGGAGAGGAGACTCTGTGATTAACATCGTACTTAGCTAAAACCTTTCTAAAGGCTCCATGAATAAAATGAGATCCTCCATCAGTCATAAGATATCTAGGCACACCAAACCTAGGAAAAATAACTTATTTAAGCATTTCTAGGGAGGTCTTATGATCAGCACTTTTAGTTGGTATAGCTTCCACCCACTTAGTAACATAATCTACAACAACAAGAATATGAGTATTACCATGAAAAGTGGGAAAATGACCCATAAAGTCAAACCCCCAACAATCAAAAGGTTCAATAACAAGAGAATAATTCATAGGAATTTCATTACGTCTACTAATGTTAGCGACCCTTTGACACTCATCACAAGATGAAACAAATTTTTTAGCGTCCTTAAATAAAGTAGGCCAATAAAAACCTGATTGAAGAACCTTATGTGCAGTCCTTTCACCTGCGTGATGCCCTCCATAATCACTATTGTGGCACTTCCTCAATACCTCCTCCTGTTCATGCTCAGGAATACATCTCCTCAAGATTCCATCAGCTCCCTCCTTTTATAAATGTGGGTCATCCCAAAAGTAATGCCTCAAGTCATAGAAGAATTTCTTTTTCTGTTGACAAGTAAAAGTTGGAGGCAAAAATTTCGAGACAATAAAATTAGCATAATCGGCATACCAAGGAGCATCATGAGAAGTTACCTTAACGACGGCGAGTTGTTCATCAGGGAAACTATCATTTACATGGATGGGGTCATGAGGAATATTTTCCATTCTAGACAAATTATCAGCTACAGGATTTTCGGCACCTTTTCTATCAACAATATGCAAATCAAACTCTTGCAGCAAAAGCACCCATCTAATAAGTCTAGGCTTAGCATCTTTCTTCTCCATAAGGTACTTAATTGTAGCATGGTCAGTATGAATAGTTACTTTAGAGTCCACAATATATTGTCTAAATTTATCACAAGCAAAAACGACAGCTAAAAATTCCTTTTCAGTGGTTGCATAATTTTTCTGTGCACTATCCAAAGTTTTACTAGCATAATGAATTACATTCAACTTCTTATCAATTCTGTGGCCAAGGACAGCCCCTACCGCATAATCACTAGCATCACACATAATTTCAAACGGTAAATTCCAATCAGGCGGTTGAACTATAGGAGCGGTGATTAAAGCCCTTTTTAGTACCTCGAAGGCTTCCTTACAATCTTCATAAAAAACATATGGAACATCTTTTTGAAGAAGATTAGTGAGAGGCCGCGATGTCTTAGAAAAATGTTTAATAAACCTCCTATAAAAACCAGCATGACCGAGGAAACTACGAATACCTTTGATGTCTCTTGGATAGGGCATCTTCTCAATTGCTTCAATTTTGGCTTTATCAACTTCAACCCTCCTTTCAGAAATTTTATGTCCAAGCACTATGCCTTCATTTACCATGAAATGAAACTTCTCCCAATTGAGAACAAGATTGGTCTCCTCACATCTCTGCAAAACTTTGTTAAGATTATAGAGGCAATTGTCGAAAGAAGTTCCATAGACGGAGAAATTGTCCATGAAGACTTCCACAATTTCCTCACAAAAGCCATAAAAAATAGCAGACATGCATCTTTGAAAAGTAGCAGGTGCATTAAACAAACCAAAAGGCATACGTCTATAGGCATAAGTTCCATAAGGACAAGTAAAAGTAGTTTTTTCTTGATCTTCAAATTTAACAGCAATTTGAGAGAAACCAGAATAACCATCAAGTAAACAAAAGTGAGAATTCTTAGACAGTCTTTCAAGCATTTGATCAATAAATGGCAAAGGATAATGATATTTTCGAGTAGCCTTATTAAGTTTCCTATAATCAATGCACATTCTATACCCTACAACTGTTCTGTGAGTAATGAGTTCATTATTATTATCATTAGCAACAACAGTCATACCTCCTTTTTTGGAAACACAATGAACAGGACTAACCCATCTACTATCAGCAATAGGATAGATTATACCTGCATCGAGAAGCTTGAGTATCTCATTCCTTACCACATCCTTCATCTTTGGATTCAATCTTCGTTGATGATCAACAACGGGCTTCGCATCAGGCTCAAGATTAATTGCATGTTGACAAATAGATGGAGAAATCCCCTGAAGATCATCAAGAGTATATCCCAATGCAGCTCGATGTTTCCTAAGGACCTCCAATAATCACTCCTCCTCTTTCACCGAAAGGTTAGAATTGATAATAACATGATATATTTTCTTCTCGTCCCAAATATGTATATTTGAGAGTGTATGGAAGAGCTTTTAATTCAAAAATGGGATCTCCCTTTGGAGGTGTCTGGGTCCCCAGAGACTCCACAGGTAGATCATGCTTTAGAATAGCCGGCTGTCTAAAGAAGACTTCATCAATTTCCTCTCTTTCCTGCATAAAGATATCATTCTCGTGCTACTCCATATATTGCTGCAAAGGATCATTAGGAGGCATGGCAATAGAAGTAATTCTTTCAATAATAAGATCCTCATTAGGTAATCCTTTATCATAACGATGTCTAGCAAATTTGGAAAAATTAAATTCATACGGTTCTCCAGCGAATTGAACAGAGACCTTTTCTTTCTTAAAATCTATAACAGCACTACAAGTATTTAGGAAAAATTACCAAATATGATAGGACAAAATTTATCTTTAACCGACCCCAAGACAAGGAAATCAGTTGGATATTTTACCTTACCACATAAAACTTCAACGTCTTTGACAATTCCCACCGGGTGGATGACATCTCTATTAGCCAATTTAATCTCCAAATCAATATCTTCAAGCTCACATGGTGCAATTTCGCGCATTATTCTTGATAAAGTGTATAAGGAATAGCACTTGCACTTGCACCCATATCACATAATCCATAATAGCAATGATCATCTATCTTGACAGAGACAACAGGAGTACCAACAACTTTTGCACTTTTATCCTGTCTAACAATGTTAGTAGCAGCTTCACAAAAATAAATAGAACTTCCATCGACGTTCTCGGTTACAAGATCTTTAACCAAAGTTACTGGAGAGGCAATTTCAAGTTGTTCATCAGGTTCATAAGCTTTCCTTTCACTTTTATTAACCACACTAGCCACGATTGAGTGTTCTTTAATTTTTATAGGAAAGGGTGGGTTTTCAAAGTAAACAGCAGGTAAAACAGATTCAACTGTTTGGACAGGCACATCATCACTAGCAAGCACATCCGTTTTACAAACATCTTTAAATGGTTCATGATACTTATCCCACTTTTCTTTTGGAATATTAATATGGCCAGCAAAGGATTTACAAAGATCAACAACAATTTGAGAATCGAGCCCAAACTTAGCACTAAGCATATTAAAACATTCAGTTTCCATGAAAGATTTAATGCAGTCATACTCATAATTTATACCTGATTCTTTACCTTTGTCGATCTCCCAATCTTCTGCATTGCGATAAATCCTTTCAATTAAATCCCATTTAGCATTAACTTCTTTGTTCGTAAAGGATCCAAGAGAAGAGGCATCAAGCATATTGAAAGAGCATGGTTGCCCCTATGTGTTGTTTTGGTAATTAATGACAATCTCTATGGACTAATGTGTGCTTTGAGTTATATTTGCAGTGTTGGTCCATAAGGAATGCTTGGACTCCATATGTTGGAGTCAAGGCTAAAAGAAGAAGATCATTTGTTGATCAAGGCCAAGGTGTTTCTCCATGAGCATGAATCAAGAGGAAGATCCTATGTTGCCCATGGAGGATGGCGTCACGTGGTGATCGTCATCAAGATAAAGGCCAAGTGAAGATATGTCGAAGAATGCCTCTCCCATCTTGGTGTATGGGGGAGCAATATGCGAGTCTTCACCAAGCGGAGCACAATCAAGAAAGGTGATCAACTTGAGAGTAGATCAAGATCGTCATCATCTGATGATGGATGACATCGGAGAAGCCTGTGCCTTCCTGGGCTTGGCCCGGCCTCCGACCCGGCCCAGGCCGGCTCCCAGGCCGGCTGGCTCGGGGAAGGGTCCGGCCTACCGCCCGGCCCAGGCCGGCTCCCAGGCCGGCTGGCTCGGGGAAGGGTCCGGCCTACCGCCCGGCCCAGGCCGGCTGCCAGGCCGGCTGGCTCAGGGGCGCGCCCGGCCTACCGCCCGGCCCTGGCCGACTGCCAGGCCGGCTGGCTCGGGGTCACGCCCGGCCTCCCGCCCGGCCCCGACCGGCTCCCAGGCCGGCTGGCTCGGGTGCCAGTCCGGCCTCCCGCCCGGCCCTGGCCGGTTTTCCAGGCCGGCGCGCCTAGGAACTTAACCGCACGGGGGGATTCGACCCAAGACAGTTTCCCATCTTCTCCCGATCGTCATCATCTAGCTCAAGTGGAATGCGCAAGGAAAAGGTATGATCTTGATAAGGGTTTTAGGATAGGTAACCGTACTATCAAGAGGGGCTCTCAAGTGAGCTTTAGCGTATCGGTCGTAGAGAGCTCAAACCTTTGCATCCTTGCACATCATATTTATTGGTTCCTATTTGACTCTTATCATGGTGTGGTATTGGTGCTTGTCATGCTTGTCATGACAAGGCCAAGGTCACCGAAAACGGTTTTCATATGTGTACCCTATTGAGTTTTCGGTGTCAGAGATTTTGCCGGTCCATCTATGCGGAAGGTTTCACTCTTCCATTTAGTAGCAAAATCTCCCTTGCTTGGTTTCAATATTTTCACTTGTTAATGGATAGCATTTGTCGTCCTCTTTCTAACAAAAGTGGTTTCATGTCATTCGGACTTCATTTGCAAAAGATATGGTTTTCCAGTTTTCAATAGAAAGGTTTTACCTTTCATCATTTGGTTTTATCCTCACATGATGGACTATGATGTTTCTCTGCATAATCTTGTAGTGCTCGTTGTGACGATTCCAACGAGCCCAAGATCATCGAAATCGGAGTCCGGATGAAAAAGATATTGAAGTTTTCGTATCGCCGGGTGGGTGGCCAGCCCCCAGGCCAGCCTAGGCCGGCTCCAAGGCCGGCCGGCTCAGGTGGGGGGCCAGCCCCCGGGCCAGCCTAGGCCGGCTCCCAGGCCGGGCTGCTCTGTGGGGTGGCCGGCCTCCAGACCAGCCCAGGCCGGCCCACAGGCCGGCTGCCCTGTTTTGGCTGCCCGAAAACAGCTCCAACGGCCATATTTTGGCCTCCTATTTAAGGGGCTTCTTCCCCAAATAAACCCTAACCTTTGGCCAACTTCTTGAGCTATTTCTCCCCTCCATTGTTGACCTCTTGAGCTTGGCTTTCTCTCATTCTCTCCACTAGTTCGTGCTACTTCTTTGAGAGAAAAGAGAGAGGAGATTTAGATCCGTGTTTCCACCAATTGATTTCTCCTCTAAGTGAGGAGAACACTTTGGATCTAAATCTTTGGAGTTTCTTTGTGTTCCTCCTTTGTTCTTCCTCCCTAATCCCTCCCAAGCATTAGTTGCTTTGATTGGATTCGGGTTGGAAGAACTTGACCACTTAGTGTGTTCTTGCCATTGCATTAGTTGCATCGGTTTGAGTTCTCCACGGTGATTCGTGGAAAGTGAAGTTGAGAAGCTTGTTACTCTTGGGTACTTTGGTGCCCTAGAGCTTGTTCCTCTAGGGCACGTTGGTACCCTAGACGGTTTGATTTCTCGGAGTCTTGGTGGCTTACGGGATTTGTTGGGAGCCTCCAATTGTGGAGTGTGGCTCAACCTTGTTGCTTCGGAGCTTTGGTAGCTACGAAGATATTGTCGGGAGCCATCAATTGAGTTGTGGTGTGTGCCCCGGCCTTGGGCATCGAGTCTTGGCGGCTCAGTGCATTTGGTGAAGACCCTCCAACTTGTGGAGTGAGCTTCACCCTTGTAAAGGTTCTAGTTGTCAACCTCAACGGCAACATAGTGACAAGTGCCTCGCCACATTGGTGGTAAGACACAACGGAGATACGGTGTGCCATATTAAGGGCTACTCGGTGTTTCACATTGGTGAACACCGCGCCGCTCCAACGGAGACTAGCTTCCATTGGGAAGTGAACTTCGGGATAAATCATCGTCTCCAAGTGCCTCGGTATTTCTATCCCGAGCTTCTTACTTATGCTATTTACTTTGTGATAGACATCGAGCTTAAAGTCATATATCTTGCTATCACCTAGTTGATCATATTGCTTAGCATAAGTTGTTGGTGCACATAGGTAAACCTAGCTAGTTTAGGTTTTGGCTTGATAAATTAAACGTTAGTTTTATTCCGCATTTATTCAAGCCTTAACCGTAATAATTTTAAATCGCCTATTCACCCCCCCTCTAGGCGACATCCGTGTCCTTTCAATTGGTATCAGAGCGGGTTCTCTCTTTATAGGGCTTCACGGCCTAGAGAGTAAAGATGTCGTCTAGTGGTTTAGTGCACAATGCTTCTTTAATATTCGATGGCACTAATTATAATAATTGGAGAAATCGCATGCTAAATTATTTTCGTGACATTGATCCAAATATAGAGCAAATTCTAGATATGGGTTTTTCTCCTCTAGAGGATGAGGAAAATTCTTATCTAGATGATGAAGCTTCTAATGTGATTTTCAAGTCTTTGAGTCATGCAGTTGCTTTGTCGATCTCTCCTTATCGGAATGGCCATGAGCTATGGACCAAGCTTCAAGACAGTTATGGTGTGTCCTTGGATAGTGAGAATGATGGTTCTCACTCCACCTCCGGGCGTAATAAGTTCTCAACTTCTTCTACCTCACCTACATGTGGCAAGCCACAAAATAATGCAATGGTGAGTAGGGATAAATTTTGCAATAATGATAGTGAGCTTCTATTAGATAATACTTCATCTCTATCTTATTGCAATGATTTATCTTTGGACTTAAACACATCTAGCACTAGAAATGTTTCACATGCTTGTGTTGATAGTCCTTCCATATCTTCAAAAAATTACTTATATACATCTAATGATGATGACGATAATGATGAAGATAAGGATAATTGTTTTGACCTCCTTATGAATAAGAGTGGAATGATTGAACGTGCTCTTCAAAATGATAAAAATGCTCATGATAGTTTCATAGAATTCATAACTACTTTCGTTGGGTACAAGCAAGAATTAGATGATTTGGAAGCACGTGAAGATGAAAGTCTTCGCCGCGAACGTGGTTATGCGAACACGATTGCGGATCTTAAGGAAGCTCTTGAAGAAGAACAAACCACCAAGAAATCTCTTGAGGAGACATTTACTCTAGAGCTATCTAAAGTAAATGAAACCCATGATAGAGCTCTCAAGGAGGCTAATGATTTTAAAATTAAAAATGATGAGCTTGTTGTTGAAATTGTTAGACTTCTTGAGGCTAATGTGAAATTTGAAAAGGATGTCAAGTCCTTGGAAGATTCTCTCGCACATCTCACTAAGTCTCATGATCAACTCCAAGCTCAATTACTAAAAGAGCTTCTACTTGTTCTCCCATTGCTAGTAATGTTGATGCTTGTGCTACTAACTCTATTTCTTGTGAAGCATCCATTTTAAAGGAGAATGTTGAGCTAAGGGCTCAACTTAAATTGCTAACTAGCAATATGAGATATTGGAAGAAAGCCATGAGAAGCTCTCGAGCTCTCATGAAGATCTTCTCGTATCTCATGATAAGCTAAAGTTAGCTCATGAGGCTAATGCTACCAAGGTAATACCTAGTGAGTCTCATGTGGACAATGGCACAACTTCTACTAAAAATGCTAAAATGCCATGTGCTAGTCCTTGTAATTCTTCATCTCACACTAATGCTAAATCATATGTTGAATTACATTTTGTGCCTAGTTGCTCTAACAATGAAGCTTCAACTTCCACTAGTACTTGTGTAGCTACTAAACTTGTAGGGAAGACTAAAGAGCACAGGACACAAGCCACTTCTTTGAAGAAAGATGTGGAGAAGCGTCATAAAGGGAAGGCCACATTTGACAACATGTTGAGTGTGCAAAAATCCCCCAATGACAAGAGTGGACTTAGATTCAACTCCAATCTCAAGAACAAGTCCAAGAGTAGCAAGAAGAAGGGCCAAGAACAAGTCAATCACTCGGTCAAGATTGTTTGCTTCAAGTGCAAAATTGAAGGGCATCATGTTAGGGATTGCCCAATGAAGAAGAAGCCTCTTAGTGAGAAGCAATTAGGGAAGCGGCCTATTGTTCAATCTCATGCTCAACCTCGGGTTGAACAAGGGCCACCTCCTAAGAAGACTCAAGTCATTGCTCCTCAAGTTAAGGAGCCTATTAAGAAGAAAGAAAAGAGTCGATATTGCTACTTATGCCGTGAGAAGGGTCACTTGGCTTCTTCATGCACAAACGGTACTCTATCCCACCCCATAATTATTGATGATGTCTATTCTCTTAGGAAGGATAGGGTTGGCAATGTGTTTGCCAAATATGTGGGGACTCAAAGTGGTGTCAAGAAAAGAACCATTTGGGTTGCCAAGCCTATTGTGACTAACCTCTTAGGACCCAACTTGGTTGGGGACCAACAAGCTCAAACTTGATCAATAGGTTGTGATGGAGGACATTGGAGACTTGGCTATCCTTGAAGAATTAAGGGATCTTCTTGATTATTATTTCCACAAGCCAAGTCAGTTGGATTATATTATCATATCTCATATCCAATGCTCCTTCTTGCGGTAACTTATATTTAAATTATATATACATTGAAAGTTGCTTGCCCCCTAGCATGTGTTAGTTTTGTTTCTAGCATGTGCTTGTATATGTTGTGCTTATTACTTACCTTGAGTAATCAAGTTTGTGTATGTTAATGTGCGCTCCATATATGTGTAAACTTTGTGTTGAGTCCTTATTGGATCTTGTGTTGATTTCAATGGGCTCTTTTGAGAGATTAATGGACTATCCCATTTTGGGGGAGTAATATGCCTTGTGCACTTCACTAACCTAAAAATATGTGTATATGAGTAACACCACCGAGTATTGATATATCAAGATTATCTAGTAACTATGTGGTGTGTCATGCTCATGAGAAATTCAAATTCTATAATGTCTATTAATTATCTCTATTTGATTTTATTTGCCTCGTGTTAAGAAGAAATGAATTATCACATGATAGGGGAGCAATAAGCTATGTGCATATTACAATCCTACAAAATGTGAACATTTGAGGTTCGTCACTTAGATTTGATATTGTAAATTATCTTATTCCTATGTGGCATATTAGCTCGAACAAGTTCCAATTTGCTCTCTAGCTATCTTTTGGGTCTTGTTCATGTGTGTTTGCTTGGTGTGGTTTTTCTCTAAAGTGCATCTTCATACATTAGTTGAGAAACCATTTGTTCCATATTATTCTAACCATGGCCTTGCCGGTTGGTTTGAATAGTTGGAACTACCAACAAACCTTATTCAAATATGGTGTTTTATTGCTTATCTTTTGCCACATGTTTTATCTTGTGAGGATATTCTTGGATACCTCTATCACCGGGAAAATAATTCCAAATGGCCATTGTCCTTAGACAATCCATATGTGTGTTTATGGTAGAATATTTTTGATTATCCTTACATTGGCATTGGTTTTTATTTGTCCCATCTCTTGCCAAAATATTCATTTTGACTCCCATTGCCTTCCTTGCCTCTTGCTAGGATCCTAATCCTCAAATTGGTAGTGTTTAGTGTTGTAAATAAAATATGAAGAGTAATGATCCCTTGTGCGTGCATTTTGTATTCAAATGTAAATATCAAAAATAATGCATGAATCTTGGGGGAGCACTCCTTTTATTTAGAACACTATCCTATCTATCATTATTTGATCCTTTCAATTGGCATTTGATTTCTATCATATGTGTTTATGGAAGACAAATCTTTTCTCTTGATGCTTTGTGCCATCATGAAAAGTGTAGAGGGTGTTTGGTTTATTTAGTGTAACCTTGCTCTCTCTTGGGAGTCTTGCATTCTCATCTCTTGTTTTATGTTTATCCTATAGAACGAGAAAACCCTTTGAGCATGACTCTTTCTTTCATCCTATATGCTCATTGGCCTTGCCTAGGTACCTTCAATTGGTATTAATTGGAATTTAATATCTCCTCCATAGATATTTGTTTCAATTGATATTTATTGTGAGAATTTTGATACCTTATTACTTTATTTTACTTTACTTGATTCCGGTCAAGTATTATCCTCTTCTTGGTATCTTGTCTCCTAGTTGGTATCTTATCTTTCAATTGGTGTCTTATCTCTCATGTGTTGTTTGATTTGATTCCTATTGATATCACACTTCATGTGTTGATGTGTTTTGGAATCAATCACATGTTGATTTGTTTCTTTCCTCAATCATGTGTTGATTTGGATTTTGATATAATTTGGACAACCTTTTTGTGTCACACTTTGATGTGCTCTCTTCTTGGTTTACTTGGTGTTTTGTCCAAACCGTATCTCATTTGGTTCTTGTAAGTCCATGCATGCATATTTACTAATACATTTATTTTATGGCATGCTAGTCCTTCTTGATCCAATATATAGGGAATACTCCACCAAATCCTAAAATGGCTAAGATGTGCATGAAATTCAAGTTCATCTATATGCATATATTTATGAGGAGTGTTTCCTATGTATTGTAGTGTATCTAACTACTATGGAACCCAATGAGTTTGGGAACCATGTTGTACTTGAATTTTGTTTTAGGTACAATGGAGATGCATTGGATGCTTGCCTCATTCATAAGGAAGGTGTTCTCACCATGCGATTATTGGAGTCAAGCTTTGATGATAAACAAAAATTCTCATCTTCATCATCACCAATGCTATTTTGGTAACAAGTATCTATCCCATGCATATTTTTCCTGTATTCAACCTTGTGTAGGTTGCCCCTTGGCATGAAAACTTTAAATGTACAATTGTTGTGGCTTTGGCTCTTTCCTTCACTTGGTATATCTTTGTGATATTTGTGATGCAAGTGCAAAAATCTTTTTCTTCAATTGGTATTATTTCTTTGTGATACTTGTTGCCTATCTCAAAGCATCTTCACTATCTCTTGTTCCCTTAGTGATATGTGTGATGTCTTTGATATTTTTGAAGTTCATTTATATACAATGAGATAAATTTTGAGCTATGTGCTATGCTTGTAAGCAATAATATTTTTTGTATATTCATGACTTCCCTTTTGGTTACCATGGTCTCCTTTCTTCGACTATTTTATATGTGCAAGTTTCTTTGTCGATGAATATCATTGTCTACTTAGAAACCTATACATATGAGAGAGGTCAACTTTTATTTGGTATCCTACCTTCTTTCAAGCCACCTTGTCTTTTATCTATAATTCTTTGGTGGCTCTAAGTTTGTCTCGTGAGTGCTTGACTTATTTCTATTCGCACCTTTGCGCACTCACATTCTATTGAAGATTCTTCTCTACATGCTCATCATGTGAGTATGCTGATTTTTGTTGCCTAAATGCTCTCACTTGCTCTTTGCTTTTTTTTTCGATTGGGTGAAATTCTCAATTGGTATCTTTGAGCTGTGAACATTTTCTTAAAAAAAAAAAATCTTCTTTGAAAGTTGTGTGTGTCAATACTTGATATATAACTCATCTCCATTTGATTAAGACTATGTGTCCTACCAAATTAATTGTCTTGTCACACACACACACTCTTGGTTGGGCCTTCATTAATAATTTCTTTTAATTTGGTATCTCCTTATGGCTCAACCACATCTTTGGTGCAAGTGCTTTGTTTTGCTTTAATGGTTACATCCTTGCACTTTGTGAGTGTTCTAGATGATTATGGGGGAGTGAGGATTCCATATTTGTTCACTCCGCAATAGTGTATGAACATTGGGGAGCTTCTCTATTTTTATTTAGAATTCTCAGTTAGGATCTTCTTGATTGCTTTTCTCCTTTGTGGAGATGTTTAGAATGATTTCATCCTTTGCCATCTTTGGATCCTCAATATAGTTTGATTTCCTCTATTATTCATCAATGGATATGTGCATTTAATTTCACTCATATCTTGAGGAATGCATACTTGTGGAGGAACTCATATTATATTGGCCATCTAAAATTTTTCTTCCCATTTCGGCAATCGATGCCAATGGGGGAGAAGTTTTAGAGGGTTTAAGGGAATTGGTTCTATGCTTTAGTTTGGTTCTTAAGCATTTGCCTCTCATGCTCATGCATCCTTGTCTTGCAAGGTTGCTTAATTCATTATATAAACCCTCTCAAAAGGGATTGTCATCAATTACCAAAATGGGGGAGATTGAAAGAGCATGGTTGCCCCTATGTGTTGTTTTGGTAATTAATGACAATCTCTATGGACTAATGTGTGCTTTGAGTTATATTTGCAGTGTTGGTCCATAAGGAATGCTTGGACTCCATATGTTGGAGTCAAGGCTAAAAGAAGAAGATCATTTGTTGATCAAGGCCAAGGTGTTTCTCCATGAGCATGAATCAAGAGGAAGATCCTATGTTGCCCATGGAGGATGGCGTCACGTGGTGATCGTCATCAAGATAAAGGCCAAGTGAAGATATGTCGAAGAATGCCTCTCCCATCTTGGTGTATGGGGGAGCAATATGCGAGTCTTCACCAAGCGGAGCACAATCAAGAAAGGTGATCAACTTGAGAGTAGATCAAGATCATCATCATCTGATGATGGATGACATCGGAGAAGCCTGTGCCTTCCTGGGCTTGGCCCGGCCTCCGACCCGGCCCAGGCCGGCTGGCTCGGGGAAGGGTCCGGCCTACCGCCCGGCCCAGGCTGGCTGCCAGGCCGGCTGGCTCAGGGGCGCGCCCGGCCTACCGCCCGGCCCTGGCCGACTGCCAGGTCGGCTGGCTCGGGGTCACGCCCGGCCTCCCGCCCGGCCCCGACCGGCTCCCAGGCCGGCTGGCTCGGGTGCCAGTCCGGCCTCCCGCCCGGCCCTGGCCGGTTTCCAGGCCGGCGCGCCTGGGAACTTAACCGCACGGGGGGATTCGACCCAAGACAGTTTCCCATCTTCTCCCGATCGTCATCATCTAGCTCAAGTGGAATGCGCAAGGAAAAGGTATGATCTTGATAGGGGGTTTAGGATAGGTAACCGTACTATCAAGAGGGGCTCTCAAGTGAGCTTTAGCGTATCGATCGTAGAGAGCTCAAACCTTTGCATCCTTGCACATCATATTTATTGGTTCCTATTTGACTCTTATCGTGGTGTGGTATTGGTGCTTGTCATGCTTGTCATGACAAGGCCAAGGTCACCTAAAACGGTTTTCATATGTGTTCCCTATTGAGTTTTCGGTGTCGGAGATTTTGCCGGTCCATCTATGCGGAAGGTTTCACTCTTCCATTTAGTAGCAAAATCTCCCTTGCTTGGTTTCAATATTTTCATTTGTTAATGGATAGCATTTGTCATTGGGTGGCTGCCCTGTTTTGGCCCACAGGCCGGCTGCCCTGTTTTGGCTGCCCGAAAACAGCTCCAACGGCCATATTTTGGCCTCCTATTTAAGGGGCTTCTTCCCCAAATAAACCCTAACTTTTGGCCAACTTCTTGAGCTATTTCTCCCCTCCATTGTTGACCTCTTGAGCTTGGCTTTCTCTCATTCTCTCCACTAGTTCGTGCTACTTCTTTGAGAGAAAAGAGAGAGGAGATTTAGATCCGTGTTTCCACCAATTGATTTCTCCTCTAAGTGAGGAGAACACTTTGGATCTAAATCTTTGGAGTTTCTTTGTGTTCCTCCTTTGTTCTTCCTCCCTAATCCCTCCCAAGCATTAGTTGCTTTGGTTGGATTCGGGTTGGAAGAACTTGACCACTTAGTGTGTTCTTGCCATTGCATTAGTTGCATCGGTTTGAGTTCTCCACGGTGATTCGTGGAAAGTGAAGTTGAGAAGCGTGTACTCTTGGGTACTTTGGTGCCCTAGAGCTTGTTCCTCTAGGGCACGTTGGTACCCTAGACGGCTTGATTTCTCGGAGTCTTGGTGGCTTACGGGATTTGTTTGGATCCTCCAATTGTGGAGTGTGGCTCAACCTTGTTGCTTCGGAGCTTTGGTAGCTACGAAGATATTGCCGGGAGCCATCAATTGAGTTGTGGTGTGTGCCCCGGTCTTGGGTATCGAGTCTTGGCGGCTCGGTGCATTTGGTGAAGACCCTCCAACTTGTGGAGTGAGCTTCACCCTTGTAAAGGTTCTAGTTGTCAACCTCAACGGCAACATAGTGACAAGTGCCTCGCCACATTGGTGGTAAGACACAACGGAGATACGGTGTGCCATATCAAGGCTACCCGGTGTTTCACATTGGTGAACACCGCGCTGCTCCAACGGAGACTAGCTTCCATTGGGAAGTGAACTTCGGGATAAAATCATCGTCTCCAAGTGCCTCGGTATTTCTATCCCGAGCTTCTTACTTATGCTATTTACTTTGTGATAGACATTAAGCTTAAAGTCATATATGTTGCTATCACCTAGTTGATCATATTGCTTAGCATAAGTTGTTGGTGCACATAGGTGAACCTAGCTAGTTTAGGTTTTGGCTTGATAAATTAAACGTTAGTTTTATTCCGCATTTATTCAAGCCTCAACCGTAATAATTTTAAATCGCCTATTCACCCCCCCCTCTAGGCGACATCCGTGTCCTTTCAACCTCCCCTTGCACCATATCCTCTTTCTACTTATCTTGCGCTTCTGTTTGACACCATTTTGTATTTTTGCATTCGCCAGATCGACGGATTCGTGGTCGGCCGAAGCTGCCCGCCGCCACCATCAACTCCGACGAGCCATTCCCGATGCACCGGAGCTCCTCGACGCCGTCTCTCCCGCCACCGAACCCGCCTCGTCGTCCTTCACCTCGGGATATGACCCACTCCTTCATGATCCCCCTCCGGTGGCCGGAATGCACCGTGCCGCCGTGTCGCCGCCGCTCGGCTAGGGTTCCGGCCGGCGACCTGCTCTGTTTAGATCGATCTGTTTGGGGGCGTTAGATCTAGATCCGGCGGCCGAATTTTATTTCTTTTAGCGAACCGGTACTAGCGAATCAGAAGACGTCACGTAATCGCCCAGTCAGCGCCCCGTCAGCCGCTAGTCAGCGCCACGCGAGAAGAGCCAGCCAATTAGAGATCGCCACATGGAGGTGGAATTTCTGGATTTTCCCGAATTTAGAGGTTTCTGTCTGTTTTGCAGAAAAGCCCCTGCAACTTAGATTTATCATATCTTTTTGTATACTTTGCCAAATTCAAATATCTTTATATATTTGAAATCCTTAGAACCAGTAGAATCCTTCTGGAGTTTTAGTTTTCTGTTTTGTCAAGTTTATATTTATTCAATTTTCAAATGTGAAGTTTGAGTATTTTTGACACAACTTTAGTTTAAAAATAGATTTTTGAGTGAATCCAATTGGTATAGCTTAGTTTTGAAGCCCTCTATCCAGAGAGACCAATCCCATATTTTTCGTAGTTAATTTGTTTTACAGTAGTATGTAATTTGTGTTTATTCCCTTTTTGGGAATTGTTTTGTGTTGTTATTTTATTAAAAATTGTTTTAATTGCATTTTGACTTCATGCATGATTTTAAAAACCAGAAAACAATAGTTAGTATTTTACTTGTGATTTTAGATGCATTTCATGCATAGCATATTTTATTGCATTGTTATTTTGTTTGTATGTTTATGTGTGGCTTGTTTATTTTAATTAGATTATTCAGAGAGTCTGGAGAACGTTTGCGATTGTTGCACCTGCAACTCCTGCCAAGGCAAGTGATGCTCACTGCATAAATTTCCTAAGTATTTTGATATGCATTGTAGTTTACTTTTTCTAAGTAGAATTGCATGTCAGGTTTTATTACTATGCTATGCTAGACCTATTTAGTATTACTCCAAATATTCCTAAGTGTCTAGTACCTATATAATAAATTAGTAGATATAAGCGTTGCTACGCCGAAAATATTTTATAAAAGTAAGGTGATAAAAATTCTACTAAGTTAACAAACCACCTGAGTGGATGTGGTATGTGGATAAAGGTTTATAGTTGAGTGGCTATTCGGGGCCATTTCCATGGTTACCTGAGTATGTGCACTTGTGGACGGCCACCCAGGAACAAAGGGATTTGAAGTTGCTCCATGTGAAGATTGCTTCCAGTGCAGCCACTTGGTATTATGGCTCTGCCTTGACTAAGTAAGTTATAGTCACCGGTTCCGGCAGTTCTAAGTGGATGTTGTCTTGTAAGGGTCTGCCCAGAGGAATAGGGGAATGTTTCCCAAAGGTATCATTTCAATCTTCTCCTTTCCTTTTCACTAAATGAGAGTCAAGGACATAATGGGTTGATTGAGTCAAGTGGTGAAAGTGCACAACCTCTCGAGAGTGTAAAACTATGATCATAGCCGTGTCCCCGATTACGGACAATTCTGAGCAGCTGAACAAGGATGCCAATGGAGGATCTCAACATTCAAATTTCTCAAGTAAAATTTGAAGTCTGAAATAAGAGTAGAAGAGACAATGGTTTCAATGCCATACTTGTCTCATAATTAGTTGTTGAAGAAATGTTTTGAAGAGATAGGATAAATGCTTCTGACCAATTTTTGGCTGCAACGCTTTTACTGTTGCAGGTTGTTCCGACGACGAGTAAGGAACGCTTTTGGGTTTCGAGTCTACAACCAACATGTTTTCGCCTGTGGCTACATGAAGATTGGGACTCCATGCAATAAATTTAGTCTTCCGCTGTTATTTCTGTTTATGCTAGCTTCGAGCTATGCAAAGTTGTAATGGATTATTTTTAAGTCTGGATCATTTGTGTAATAAATTGATACAATATTATGGTATTCATCATAAACTGTGTGTGCAAACGATTCGATCCAGGGATTTGCACTACACACAGGGATCTTGCCTATTTTTAAGTGCAGGTGTTCTACACATCAAGATCGGGATTTGCCCATCCGTATGAAGGATAGATACCTCTAGGCCCACTCGATGAGATTGCATCTATAAAGCTTGCAAGCATGTGACTATGTCACGGGAACGCAATATCACGGGAATGATTAAATAGGTTTGTCGGTAACGAGATCAAACAAGGTATGGAGATACCGAAGATCAGGTCTCGGACAAACTAGGTATCATATGGCAAAGGGATTGGGACTCGACGTTTATGGTTCAAGCGACAAGATAATTCTTGGAACGCACAGGGGCCATCATGGGTTTCCAGACCCCGCTGTTGATCATTGATCGGAGAGGTGTCTCGATCATGTCTGGAGTATTCCCGAACCGTAGGGTGGCACGCTTAAGGGTATACGACGCTTAGGGTTTGATTCGAAACTGAAGGAGAAAAGAAGAAAGAGAACCAGAAATGTTCTGTCACATATCCGATGATGATCGGAGGGTTCCGAAAGGTGTTTCGGAGCGAGAGGAATTAAATAATATATATTTAATATTAATTAGAGTAATTAATAATTAAATATATTTTTATTCTAATTTTGGGGCATCCTACCTTTAATGGGCCTCACCCGAAGGGAGGCCCAAGAAGGGGGCCATGTGCCCCAAGTGAAGGGGCTAAGGAGAGCTGGCCGGCTGCTACCCCTTGGCCGGCCAGGCAGTGGGATTAGTCCCACATTGCCTGGCCAAGGGTGGCCTCCCTCCTGCCCATATATAAGTAGGGGTTCCCCTCCTCCTCAATCAATCCAATGGGCTTTTGCCTTTCTCCCTCTCTCCCTCATGTGTATGTTCCGAAATATTGGAACGTGCATATAGGGAAGGAGCTCTCCACTATAAGCACGCCGTCGTGCTACTGGAGTCAGTCCGGAATCAATCTTCTCCCGCTGCTTCGCTGGACCGGAGCCCGGGGGACGTCGTCTACACCGGATGTGTGTCGAACTTCGGAGGTGCCGCCAGTTGTGTCACTCGTCGCTTGTATGACTACACGACCCTGAGGTCAGCTACATCACGCGTCAACGTGTCGTCATCAACACAGATCTTTTGATCATCGACACTTACGGTCTTCAAAGGTATGAACACCGTATCCCTCCGTTACCTTACATCTACATAGAATAGATCTTGGCTATATCGTTCTCGTTGCTAGGAATTTTTTTGTTTTCTGTCATGGAACCCCTACACTGATATGGTTGAGCCAAAGTATATAGATGAAGTATTGAAGAAAGTCAATACAGAAACTACAAGAAGGGGTACTTGCTGCATGGAAGATGATTGAGCAAGACTCAAGTGTTTTGACACATGATGAGCAAAATTGAAATTAAGATTTCCAAATTATGTGAACCATGATATTTACACAACAGATATGTCCTATGCTATAAAGTGCTATGAGCATATACCAGAGTGATTCATATGATGATCATTGGACAACGGTGGGACAGATCCATAAGTATTTTTAGAAAACTGAGGATGTGTTTTCCTATGTAGTAATGACAAACTATTAGTTATAATGTGTTACACTAATGATAGTTTGTCATATATACAAATAATTCTATCTAAATTAAGACATGTGTTGAATAAAATGTGGCACAATAGGCTGGTAAAAAGTTCCATGCCGAATTTGAATGAGTTTGAAAGTTAAAGTATTGTGACGGATACTACGAGAAAGGCTAAGTATATCGTTGTGTTGACAACAAATAAGAAGAGAATTTTGTGGTGAAGTTCCAAGAATGCGAGTACTATGAAGCTCCATTTTTACAATGGTAGTAACATTAGTTTAAGCTGAGGATTAAGGTCTCACCAGTTGACCAAATATATACAAAGTCATCTCATTCGAGAATGAGTGATGCGTGTAGACGCAAAGACGTGCAAATACTAACAGACCTGAACATGTCAGATCTTTTGATACAGTTTGCCACATGCGAAGCATGATAATAACACTAGAATGCCATAGGTGTTAAGTGCTTACTTATTTTGACTAGATTATTGACTCTAGTGCAAGTGGGAGACTGTTGGAAATATGCCCTAAAGGCAATAATAAAGTAGTTATTATTTATATTTCATGTTTATGATAAGTGTTTGTTCTCTATGCTATAATTGTATGAACCGGAAACGAAATACATGTGTGGATTATATACAAACACCGTGTCCCTAATATGCCTCTACTAGACTAGTTTGTTAGTCAAGTGGTGGTTAAGGTTTCCTAACCATGGACTTGTGTAAAGTCACTTGATAACGAGGTCATATCATTAGAGGAATGATGTGATGGACAGACCCAATTTAAAGCTTAGTAGTTGATTGTGTCACTTAGTTTGATTGCCATCGCTTTTTCATATGTCAAGTACAGTTTCCTTAGACCATGAGATTGTGTTTACTCCCGATTATCGGAGGAATGCTTTGTGGACATCAAACATCACTTCATAACTGGGTGATTATAAATATGGCTTTCAGGTATCTCTGATGGTATTTGTTGGGTTGCATAAATCAAGACTGGGATTTGTCGCTCCAAGTGATGAAGTAGATATCTCTAGGCCCTCTCGGTAGTGTAGCATCCTAAATCTTGCAAGCATGTGACTAAGGTGTTTAGTCAGAAGGATCCTATGCTATGTAACGAGTAAAGAGAACTTGCCAGTAACGAGATTGAACTGGATATGGCGATACCGATGATCGAATCTCGGGCAAGTGATATATCACAAGACAAAGAGAATCGTATACCGGATTAATTGAATCAACGACATCGTGGTTCAACCGATAAAAGAACTTCATTGAATGTTTAGGAACCAATATGGATATCCTCAGTCCCGCTACTGGTTATTGATCGGAGAGATGTCTCGATCATGACTGCACGTTCTCGAACCCGTAGGGTGTTGGGAATATGCCCTAGAGGCAATAATAAAATGGTTTATTAAGCATATTCACGTTTATTATAATAGTTTATTATCCATGCTATAATTGTATTAAATGGAAACATAATACATGTGTGGAATATAAACACCCGGAGTCCCTAGTAAGCCTCTACAGGACTAGTTCGTTGATCAAGAGATAGTTAGAGTTTCCTAACTATGGACTTGTTATAGTCACTTGATAACGGAGTCATATCATTAGGAGTAATGGTGTGATGACATGACCCAAATAAAGAGTTGCAATTAATCATGTCACAAAAGTTTTGTTGTCAACACTTTTAATATGCCAAATATAGTTTCCTTAGACCATGAGATTATATCACTCCCGTTCACCGGAGGAATACTTTGTGGACATCAAACGTCACTTCGTAACTGGGTGATTATAAATGTGGCTTTCAGGTATCTCCGATGGTGGGTTGTTGGGTGATATGAATCGAGAGTGGAATTTGTCCCTCCATGTGACGGAGAAGATATCTCCAGGCCTTCTCGGTAATATAGCATCAAAAGTCTGCAGACATGTGATTAGGTTGTAATCACCGGGATCCTATATTATGGACGAGTAAAGAGAACTTGCCGGTAACGAGATTAAACTAGACATGGGGATGTCAACGATTATATCTCGGGCAAGTAAAATATCGTGAGACAAAGGGAATCGTATATGAGATTAATTGAATCTCCGGCATCATGGTTCAATCGAGAAAAGGTTTTCGTTGAGTGTATAGGAATTAATATGGACATCCCGGTCCCGCTATTAATTATTGATATGATCATGTCTATGCATTCTCGAACCCGTAGGGTCACACACTTAACGTTCCGATGAAATTAGGTTTTGCGATGAATTAAATGATGAAGTGAACGAATGGAGATTCAGAGTCTCGGATGAGATCCCGGACGTCACGAGAGGTTCCGGAGGAGTCCGGAGAATAAGATTCATATATGGAAAGTGGTTTCCGGAGGTTTCAGAAAAGTTCCGGAAATTATTTATAGGGTACCGGAAGGTTCCGGAATGTTCTAGAAGGTTCTAGAAGTGGGACCACATATTGTATGGGGCCCACATGGACCAAAGGGGTGCTGCTGGCCACTTGGGCCAGCCGCACCACTCAATGGCCCATATGGGCTGCGGCTAAAGAAAGGGGGGGAACCCACTCCTAGTTGGACTAGGAGTTGGGCCCTCCACCCTTTAGGAAAGGGAGCCCAAGGAGGAGTCCTAGATGGACTCCAACTTTGGGGGCAAGGCAAGAGGGGGCCGGCCGGCCCCTACCCTAGCCCTAGACGCCACCAATATAAAGGGGGGGAGGGAGGGGTGCGGCACACCCTTGAGGCAGCCGCCCCTTGCACCCTAGCCGCACCACCCCTCCACCTCTAAACCCTAGCCGCGCCACCCCTTACCCCGAAGGGCTGCTACCGCCTCTCCTCCATCTAGAGCTGCCACACCACCTCTCCCCGAAGTGCTGCTGCGCCACCTCCTCCTCTCCTTCTCCTCTTGCTTGGCTTTGCGAAGCCCTGCTCGCGGAGATCGTCATCATCACCGGCACTACCGTCGTGCTGCTGAGATCATCAAGGCCACGTCTTCTCGCTTACGGGATCAAGGAGTCGACGTCTTCATCGAGCTGTACGTGTGGACGCCGCGGAGGAGCTGCCCGTTGCTGCACTTCACCGGATTGGATCTCGAGGATAATACATCTCCTCGCGATTAGACGAGTCTAGTTGCGGGGATCGACTAGCCAACCCCTGCACCGACAAAACGCGTTTGTTGATCTTCAAGGGTAAGAGATTGGATCTCACCTTCGCTATCTTCATCTCGTAGATCTAGATCCTTGGGGTTTATTCCGCTTGCCGCGTAGGAATTTTTTTGTTTCCATGCTGCGACCCCTTCATAGGGTCACACACTTAACGCTTCGATGTCGCTAGGTTTTTTTCATTGATATAATAGATGGTGTAATCAAATACTGATTCAGAGTCGAGGATTAGATCCTAGACATCACGAGGAGCTCCGGAAGAGTCCGGAGGTAATGATTCACATAAGCAAGTTACTTTTTAGGGTTTCAGAAAAGTTTGGGTTTTTTCGGTATCGTACCGGAAAGTCCTAGAAAGTTTCGTAGGGTCCCACTTTGGGGCCTACCTATCCCGGAGGGCCCACATGCGACCAAGGGGTGGCCCACTGGTCCATATGGCCAGCCCTCATTGGTCCATGCGGCCATTCAATGGGCAGCCCTTTAAAAATGGGTTACCACCTTTAATGATGAAGGTTACCACCTTTTAAAGAGAAGGGGGTTACACTTAGGACATGAAGTGACTGACCCCCGCCCCCTTGCGTATATAAAGAAGGGAGGCTCATGGGAGAAAGGTGACTAGCCGCCCCTCCCCTCCTCCACCCTCCTCTCCCTCTGCAGCAGCTTGGTGAAGCCTTGCAGAAATCCCTCCACCATATCCACCGCAACACCGTCGTGCTGTCGGGATCTTGCGAGCCACTTCTCCCTCACTTGCGGGATCAAGGAGGAGGAGGAGTCATCAATCCGGACGTGTGGATACCGCGGAGGTGCCACTCATGGGGCGCTTCATCGGATTGATCCGACGCCGTGAACGACTACATCAACACCGACCAAAAGATCGAAAACGCTCGTGTGTCTTCGATGGTTAGTAGATCTAATCTTCCTCGCTACATGCATCTCGTAGATCTAGATCTTGCTAGGTTTCTTCCGCTTATATTGTAGGAAATTTTTTGTTTTCCATGTCACGAACCCTTCAGGAGGAAATTGCAAAGTTGCTTGGAGTAAAGTTTGCACCCCAAAATCTACTAGTGGGCTTGGCATCCTCTACCTTGCCACTCAAAATAAATCTCTCCTTTCTAAATTTCTCTCAAAACTCCATTCTGATATGGAGGCCCCTTGCGCTTCCTGGTTTTGTCATTGCTACGGCTGGTCTAACTCTCATGACCTTGGGGACTCCTCCTCTCTTGATATTCCGATTTGGAAATACATTGTCTCACCCTGCCTTCCTTCCGCTCGGACTCCCTTGTGGCTATTGTCTATGGCTCTTCTTCCTATTTCTGGTTCGATAGGTGATTGCTGCTGGCAGAGTTGGTGGGGACTAATCTTCTTATGTATCTTTAGTGCGATCCCCGGCAACGGAGCCAAAAAAACTATTTGATGATGGATATTGATGATGTAGAATAAAGAGTTGGGTAGTGCCCCAAGCGAAGGCGTGGATGTAGCAATTAGCAGTTTTCCCTCGTTTAACGAACCGAGGTTTATCGAACTAGTAGGACTTTGAAATCAGCAACGAGGTGAATGTTGAAGATCTCTGGCGCTTAATCTTCAACAGACGCGGACCTGCACACACTCAACCCAATACTTTGCCCCCAACGGCGGAATGTTTGTCAATCTTTCCGGTCTCGCAGAAAACAAAGCGGTTAATTATATGGTGAAATAGATGAAATAATGAAAAGTGACCAATGGAGTAATGATGATGAAAAGCAAGTAAATGAGGTTGTAAACAATGTAAAAAGATAGACTGGGGGCCATGGGTTCACTAGTGGAGTCTCTCAAGTAAATAAAATATGCATGTGATAGGTGAATGAATTACAGCTAGGCAATTTACAAGATTATGACACAAACCCAATTTAGCTATGACATAAAGAGCAAGATAATATTTATGTAGGCATCACGACAATGAACAAAAACCGTTGAGTCCAACTGCGTCTTTGTCTAAAAAGTCCACCGCGGGATCGCTATCTAGCCTGTCACCCAACGGTATTAAGTTGCAAGCAACAGACATTTGCATTAAGTAAAGTGCATGAAGTAAGCAATACTAATATCAGAAGAGACATTAACACCGCTGTTTTACACTTAGTAGCACTAGCACATCCTCGCCCTTAGACGTTTCTGTCACTCGTGCCCAGGAACAAAAGGGGGCATGAACCTACTATCTAGCATAACTACTCTCTTTTGGAGATACACACAATCACTTGGCCAAAGTAACTACGCACATCGGAGAGCAAGCAAGACCACAAATCAATATATAAGAATCATGCATAATCTGAACATAACTTCATAATCCATCGGATCCCAGCAAACACATCACATAGCATTACAATAATCGATCTTGATCATGTTAGGCAGCTCACAAGATCATAAGACATGAGGCACAAGGGAGAGAGACTACCATCTAGATACTACTGCAATGGACCCTTAGTCCAAGGTGGGACTACTCACAATCATCCCGGAGGAAGGCATGGCGATGAAGAGCCCTCCGGGATCGATCTCCCCTCTGGCAGAGTGCCGAGATCAGCTTCAGATTGGACCCCGAACTAGGGTTTTCGGTGGCGGCGCGTCGGGGTCGAGTTTTTGGAAAATAATGGCCGCCCTTGACGTTTTAGGTTATTTCTGATTTTATAGGTGTCGGAGGGGGCCGAGTAAATGCCCCAGGGGCAGGGGCGGGTCCCACCTGCGGGCCCACCCTTG
>QRDG01002328.1:0-78600 GCA_012064385.1 Puccinellia tenuiflora | reverse complement strand
GATTTAACACGGAATTTAAGATTTCCTCTGAAGTTCTCCTAAGCGGAGGATCATGCAACCACACCAACGACGTCAAGAAGTAGCAACAAAATGCAATAAAACTGAACAACATGTCCATTATTTTATTTGATAGGTCTAATTTTATTTCGCCGTGGCAACGTTGCCACGGGCATTCAACTAGTGCTTCTTTAGTCCCTGTCCTCAATTATAATGTTTCATACTTTTGAAATCCATTGGCTCTCGGATCACCGGGTGCATATGCACCCGGTATTTAAAAGATTTTTTTAAATGTTAAAATTATGAAATAAAATTTCGTGGATACATGTTCACATTTTATATGTTCACAAGTTCGTTTCACGGAAAATCGATATTTTTTGTGTCTTGTGGAGAAACGATAAAAAATGTCTCGTGAAAAACCTTATTTTAGCACAAAAAATTATCTTTTTCTACAGCCATGATGTTAAGATCTATGCGCGAACAATTTTTAATTTGTTGACATTTTAAAATATGTTAAAAATACATTTTAAATAAAGGTACATATGCATCGGGAGCCAAAACATCACTTCCTACTTTCTTCTAGTTTTACTACGATATGTTATTGCGATTGTTTATAACCCCAAGACTCAAAATGACTTGCATAGTCCATTCTCCCTTTAATAGCGCAGTTTCTAAGATGATATCTGCAACGTAAGACTACTCACACAATGTGAGTATCATGCATGTCATATTGGTAAAAATCCTACGTGGCACAACATTAATTAAGAAAGAGATGGTAGTGGTATCTACCTATGTTAGGGTATTATAGCACATAAAACTAGATTTTAATATCAAATAAATCTTGAACACATATTTGTATTGGAACTCTACAAACTAATTAATACGATGTGGCTATGATACAATGCATTATATGGGTAGTATCATATGCATGATACTAATATATGATACTCCCAATTGTGACTAGTCTAAGTGTCATGACGGGTATTAGATATCTATATATGCAATAATGATTTCTGTAGGGAATATGCAACAATGTTAAACGTGGGCTGTTGAATATTTCCGCCCCTTTTACATAACCCACTTTGGACGGGTTTCGATTGAATAGCCAGAATGACGTAAGTAAGTCTGGCCAATTTCTATGCATATGGGATGCGCATTTTGGCTAGGTATGTTGCTAAGCTACTTTGGACGGGTTTCTCTTGAGGAAAAATTAGAATCTATAGAAGAGTCAAATGATTTAATTGTTGCTAAGATCATTAAAGAACGTGACCATGCAATTGCTAAATACAAATCATGTAAGAAAGAAAAGGTCGAGCTTGGTGTTGGTCATTCTAGACTAACCGAGGAGCTAGAGAAACTTTCCAAGTCTCACAAGGCTTTGGAGAGTGAACACTTTACCCTCACCAGTCGTATGAACAACTTCAAGCTCAACCGTCTAAAATTGATATGCCTAGTTCCTCCACTCCTACTACTTGTGATCATGCAAATATTATTGAGAAAATGCTAGGTTGAAGATCAATCTTGCTAAAGCCATCTCCCTAGGCAAGAAACCCTTTGTTACTTCACAAAAAGGAGAAATGGTGTTGGCTTTGTTGAGGAGGAAAAGAAGACACTAGTAGGAAAATGCCTATTGTTGGCGAACCTATTTTAGCTACCGCTGGCGAACAACGGCCAGTGGTAACACGTTACCGCTGGCGAACAAATGTTCGCCAGCGGTGAGCCATCTTAACGCTGGCGAACCAAAAGGATGTTCGCTAGCGGTAGCGTGCATTACCGCTGGCGAACCAGCTATTGTTCGCCAGTGCTATCTTTCCAGGTTTTTAAAAAAGCGTCGGTCGACCAGCTCCACGCCTGGCATGCCGGGGCGCCACCGGCCACAGGCCGCTGCGTGGCCGAGGCGGAGGAGGTCGGTGCAGACAAGGGTGAACGACCACAGGGCAGACGAGGCGCGAGAGCAGCACGGTCACCGGCCACGGACGGAGGCGGCCGGGAATCCGGATGGCACCCGTCGGGTTTGGGGCCGGGTTTGACACCCCTATAACCATACCCGGCCCTCCGCCCCGTCCCCATACCTGCCCCCATACCCGCCTGCGGGTATAGAATTTCCCCATACCCGACACCCGCCGGGTACGGGGGACCCGACGGGCACCCGCGAGGCCGCGAAGATGCACATCGCGGAAGGCGGCGCGATGCGATGAGGACGGAGGAGCTCGAGGTCGCAGGAGAGAGTGCACGGCGACGGCACGATGCGACGAGGACGGAGGACTTGGTCGCAGGAGAGAGCGCACGGTGACGGCACGATGCGACGATGACGGAGGAGCTCGAGGTCGTAGGAGTTAGCGCGCGGCGGCGGCGCAGGAGGGAGAGAGAGCGCGCGGCGGTAGCGCAGGAGAGAGAGCGTGCAGTGGCGACGGTGCGGGAGAGAGAGGCGCGGCTGCGGCGGCGCAAAAGAGAGGGAGCGCGGCTGCGCCAGATCGAGATGGATTAGCTCTGCGGGAGAGAGAGCAGAGCGTGTGCCGTGTGCCGTGTGCGTGGCGTGGGTGTGCTGTGTGCGTGCATGGCCTGGTGTGCTGTAAGACAATGACACGTGGGGTCCATGAATTCTTATCGAGTGTGCGGGTTGGTGGGTATGGGTTTGGCACACCCATACCCGCACCCGCTATACCCGATGGGTATGGAATTTTCCTGCTAACTACCCCCGTGGTTTTTTTTCTATACCATACCCTCCCCATTTAAGGCGGGTACCCGTCGGGTATCGGGTTTGCGGGTACCCATTGCCATCCTTAGCCGGGAAAGAGCGGCGGAGGCGGCCGAGACGATGGTGGCAACAGCGTCGTCGGGGGCCGGCAGCACCAAGAAGATGCGGGCGCTGGAGGACGACCTCTTCCTGTCCATCCCAGGCAAGGTGCAGATCGAGTGCGCGGGGGGTGGCCTGCACTGGGAGCGCTAGATCCGCGCCTCCACGGCCCCGTACCGCCTCCCGGGTTCCACCGCCGGCGTGTACGTCCTCGTCATGGGCGCCTCCGGGTTCGTCTGCACGCACAACACTGCGGATGGGCGCAGCCAGAGGAGGCCAGGCCGCCTCTTCCCCATGAAGTTGAGGCGCAACCATAGGATACCGGGCGCAGCCAGAGGAGGTCGGGCGAGGAGGGAGCCGGTGTGTGTGTGCATCCATGTGTGGTGGAGAAGAATAAGGGAGAGAGAGGAAATGAAAGAGATAAGGGAGAGAGAGAGCAGTGGTTGCTCGCCGGTCGAGTTAAAGTGAAGCTCCAGGTTACCACTGGCGAACAGGCGTCTTGTTCGCCGGTGGTGCATAAAATACCGTTGGCGAACATTTCCTGCCAGTTCGCCAGTGGTAAGTGAGGGCCCGGGTGACCTCAGCGGGGCCACCTACCACTGGCGAGAAGGAAAGCTTGTTCGCCAGTGGTACTTAACTTACCACTGGCGAACAAACTATCTATTCGCCAGCGGTAGGTGGCCCCGTTGAGGTCGCCCGGGTCACACCCTTACCACTGGCGGACAAGAGTGCATGTTCGCCAGTGGTACTTGCACCACCACTGGCGAACTGGAATACATGTTCGCCAGTGATAGTTACCGCTGGCGAATGTTACTTTCTAGTTCGCTAGAGAGTGCCCGGCGGCTATAGCACTTTTCCTACTAGTGAGAAAGAGAGCGTCATGAAGGATGCTAGGGCTCCTCAAGCAAAGAAGATCCATCAAGCCAAGAAGGTCAACATTGCTAGTGGTGGTGCCTGATTGCTACTGATGAAGAGTTGGGTGGTGCTCCAAGCGAAGGAGAGATGTAGCAAGCAACAGTTTTTCCTCGATAACGAACCAAGGTTTATCGAACCAGTAGGACCTTGAAATCAATAACAAAGTGAATGTTGAAGATTCTGGCGCTTAATCTTCAACAGACGTGGACCTGCACATACACAACCAAAATACTTTGCCCCCAACGGCGGAAAGGTTGTCAATCTTTCCGGTCTCGCATAAAACAAAGCGGTTAATTGTATAGTGAAATAGATGAAATATGAAAATGGACCAGTGGAGAGTAATGATGATGAAAAGTGATGAATAAAGGTTGCAATTAATGTAAAAAGATGGACCGGGGGCCATGGGTTCACTAGTGGAGTCTCTCAAGTAAAATAGAACAATCGCATGATGGGTAAACAAATTACAGCTGGGCAATTGACAAGATTATAACACAAACTTAATCTAGTTATGACAAAGATAACATGATAATATTTAAGTAGGCATCACGACAATGAACAAAGACCGTTGAGTCCAACTGCATCTTTGTCTAAAAAGTCCACCGTGGGATCACTATCCAGCCTGTCACCCATCGGTATTAAGTTGCAAGCAACAGACATTTGCATTCAGTAAAGCGCATGAAGTAAGCAATACTAATATCAAAAGAGACATTAACACCGTTGTTTTACCCTTAGTAGCAACAACACACCCTCGCCCTTAGACGTTTCTGTCACTCGTGCCCAGGAACAAAAGGGGGCATGAACCCACTATCCAGCATAAATACCTTCTCTTGGAGATACACACAATCACTTGGCCAAAATAACTACGCACATCGGAGAGCATGCAAGAACATAAATCAACATATAAGAATCATGCACAATCTGATCATAACTTTATAATCCATCGGATCCCAGCAAACACATCACATAGTATTACAATAATCGATCTTGATCATGTTAGGCAGCTCACAAGATCATAAGACATGAAGCACAAGAGAGAGAGACTACCATATATCTACTGCCATGGATCCATGGTCAAAGGTGGGACTACTCACAAATCATCCCGGAGGAAGGCATGGCGATGAAGAGCCCTCCGGGATCGATCTCCCCTCCGGAGAGTGCCGGGACCTGCTTCAGAATCACCCCCGAACTAGGGGTTTGAGATGACGGCGCGTCGGGATGACTTCTCTGGAAAATAATGGCCTCCCCATCGTTTTTAGGATTAAAGGGAATTTATAGGCGTCAGAGGGGCCGAGGCGGTGCCTAGGGGCAGGGCGGGCCCCACCTGTGGGTCCTAGGGGGGCCGCGGCCGCCACCGCCTGTGGCCCCTGGGTGCCCCCCAGGCTGCCCTTTGGTCCTCTGGTTCCTTCCGTCGCATAAAAAATCTCCATAAATTTTTAGCGCAATCCGACGATATTTCCTGTGGTGGACTTTCTGAAATACAAAAACAGCAAAAACAGGAAACTGGCACTAGGCATCTTGTCAATAGGTTAGTCCAACAAAATGCATAAAAATAATTAATATGATAATAAAAACATTTGACAACATTACAAAACTAGCATGGATCAATAAAAAATTATAGATACGTTTGACACGTATCAGCATCCCCAAACTTAACTCCTACTCGTCCTCGAGTAGGTAAGTGATAACAAAATAGTTTTTGATGAGACATGCAACCAACACAATCGTGATCAAGATAGTAATGTAAAGCATAGGATGTGAATGAAGTGATACAAAACAATTGTCTATAGTTGATAGCAAGAAAGCAATGAATAACCAAGTTGAATCATTCAAGCAAAACTTTTCATAAATAGTACGTTAAAGACATGAAAGCAATGTGATCCACATATTTGATTAATTCACAAAGGTAATAGTTCCATAACAAAAGTGTTTGAGAATCAAAACAAAGAAGATGTAAGTTTTAGCAAAAAGCTTCAGCTTCCAATGGTAAAGTCGATATAAAGATTCATGTTTAATCTGATGATGCAATATGATCAATGATACCCAGGGTCAATGCTAGATGTTTGCTTTGGTGGAGATAGAAGAAAGAGGAAAATTGACTCAACATTAAAAGTAAAAGAAAGGATCTTCGTAGAGGGAAGCAGGGATTAGTCATGTGCTAGAGCTTTTATTTGTATGAAATAAAAGTAAAACAATTTTGAGACATGCATGCTTTCGTCAACGACTTCACAACAGAGAAGCTATCTAGTCCCCCATAACAAGCAACACTTTTAGACTTGTGAGAGCAGCTGGTTTTTAGAGGAGCGAGTATGCTCCTCTTTCTCCTTGGTTTCACCACTGTCCAATGTTTAGAGCTGATTCTCAGATTTTCATTGCACGGAGGAGAATGGTGAGTTATATTTATATTTTTGCTTAAGCTGCTCTCGGGTTGATTCAAGTGAAGATGTAATCCATCGACACCGGGTGAAAGGGGGAAATGACCTTGCTCGTCACGAGTTATATCTAGCTCTCCACTGCTCCCTCATGAGCTTAAAAACAGAAGCACAAAAAGAGACTATTTTGAATTTTTAAAGATAGCACATGACAAATTTACTTGGAATGGAAAGAAATACCATGCATAGGTAGATATGGTGGACTCAGCTGGCAAGATAGTTTGGCTTTGGGATTTGGATGCACGAGTGAACCATACACTCAGTACGAATTTTTGGGCTTAGCAAAGAAGGTATTTGAAGCAAACATCTAACATTAACCGGTAACAGAGTAACATAAGACATTAGTCAATCATAACCATAAAAACTCCACACCGTCTCCCTTGTTGACCAAACAATTCTTTTGATGGAAAGATTAGCTTAATGAATTAACAACTACGAAACACCACACAATTTCAAGCTTTTAACAGTATTTCTTTACTAATCAATTCCACTTAAATAACCAGCAAGTTTAAGCATTCATCTTAATATCAAAACAAATGAGAAGTATCAAGTATCCACACAATGATCTACAATACTATGCAGGCTTTCGTTTCATTCCACTATCACATGAATAGCATTTTGTCAATTTGACAATTCAAGGGATTTATCAATAACAACTCTCGAACAAATATAAGTGAAGAACAAGAGTGGGATGGAACCATCCATCCAGGTTATCATTTGCTTTTTATTAAAGATCTGTGTGAGCTATTTAAGATTGCAGGTATGTCAAAAGAGGTAATCATGAGGAAATTATTCTCAATATCACTAAAGGATAAAGCTATGGATTGGTATATGCTTCTGGATAATTCTCACTTGATGGATTGGAAAGAGCTTATGTCTCTCTTTTATTCTAAATTTTATCCTCTTCATGAAATTCATCAAGATAGAAATTATATTTATAACTTTTGGCCACATGAAGGAGAAAGCATCGCTCAAGCTTGGGGGAGGTTGAAATCTTTAATGCTTAAATGCCCCAATCATAAGCTTCCTAATGATATAATTGTTAACAATTTTTATGCGAGGCTGCCTCGCTATGATAAGGATATGCTTGATGCCTCTTCTCTGGATCCTTTACAAACAAAGAAGTTAATGCTAAATGGGATTTAATTGAAAGGATTTATCGCAATGCGGAAGATTGGGAGATCGACAAAGGTAAAGAATCAGGTATAAATTATGAGTATGACTGCATTAAATCTTTCATGGAAACTGAACGTTTTAATATGCTTAGTACTAAGTTTGGGCTCGATTCTCAAATTGTTGTTGATCTTTGTAAATCCTTTGCTGACCATATTAATATTCCAAAAGAAAAGTGGGATAAGTATCATGAACCATTTAAAGATGTTTGTAAAACATGTGCTTGCTAGTGATGATGTGCCTGTTCAAACAGTTGAATCTGTTTTACCTGCTGTTTACTTTGAAAAACCACCTTTCCTATAAAAATTAAAGAACACTCAATCGTGGCTAGTGTGGTTAATAAAAGTGAAAGGAAAGCTTATGAACCTGATGAACAACTTGAAATTGCCTCTCCAGTAGCTTTGGTTAAAGATCTTGTAACTGAGAACGTCGATGGAAGTTCTATTTATTTTTGTGAAGCTGCTACTAACATTGTTAGACAGGATAAAAGTGCAAAAGTTGTTGGTACTCCTTGTCTCTGTCAAGATAGGTGATCATTGCTATTATGGATTATGTGATATGGGTGCAAGTGCAAGTGCTATTCCTTATACACTTTATCAAAAATAATGCGTGAAATTGCGCCATGTGAGCTTGAGGATATTGATTTGGAGATTAAATTGGCTAATAGAGATGTCATCCACCCGGTGGGAATTGTCAGAGACGTTGAAGTTTATGTGGTAAGGTAAAATATCCAACTGATTTCCTTGTCTTGGGGTCGGTTAAAGATAAATTTTGTCCTAATATTTGGTAGACCTTTCTTAAATACTTGTAGTGCTGTGTATAGATTTTAAAAAGAAAAGGTCTCTGTTCAATTCGCTGGAGAGCCGTATGAATTTAATTTTTCCAAATTTGCTAGACATCGTTATGATAAAGAATTACCTAATGAGGATCTTATTATTGAAAGAATTGCTTCTATTGCCGTGCCTCCTAATGATCCTTTGCAGCAATATATGGAGGAGCACGAGAATGATATGTTTATGCAGGAAAGAGAGGAAATTGATGAAGTCTTCTTTAGACAGCCGGCTATTCTAAAGCATGATCTACCTGTGGAGTCTCTGGGGACCCAGACACCTCCAAAGGGAGATCCTATTTTTGAATTAAAAGCTCTCCCAGACACTCTCAAATATACATATTTGGATGAGAAGAAAATATATCCTGTTATTATCAATTCTAACCTTTCAGAAAGAGGAGGAGCGATTATTGGAGGTCCTTAGGAAACATCGAGCTGCATTGGGATATACTCTAGATGATCTTCAAGGGATTTCTCCATCTATTTGTCAACATACAATTAATCTTGAGCCTGATGCGAAGCCCGTTGTTGATCATCAACGAAGATTGAATCCAAAGATGATGTGGTAAGAAATGAGATACTCAAGCTTCTCGATGCAGGTATAATCTATCCTATTGCTGATAGTAGATGGGTTAGTCCTGTTCATTGTGTTCCCAAAAAGGGAGGTATGACTGTTGTTGCTAATGATAATAATGAACTCATTCCTCAAAGAACAGTTGTAGGGTATAGAATGTGCATTGATTATAGGAAACTTAATAAGGCTACTCGAAAAGATCATTATCCTTTGCCTTTTATTGATCAAATGCTTGAAAGACTGTCTAAGAATTCTCACTTTTGTTTTCTTGATGGTTATTCTGGTTTCTCTCAAATTGCTGTTAAATTTGAAGATCAAGAAAAAACTACTTTTACTTGTCCTTATGGAACTTATGCCTATAGACGTATGCCTTTTGGTTTGTGTAATGCACCTGCTACTTTTCAAAGATGCATGTCTGCTATTTTTCATGGTTTTTGTGAGGAAATTGTGGAAGTCTTCATGGACGATTTTCCCGTCTATGGAACTTCTTTCGACAATTGCCTCTATAATCTTAACAAAGTTTTGCAGAGATGTGAGGAGACCAATCTTGTTCTCAATTGGGAGAAGTGTCATTTCATGGTAAATGAAGGCATAGTGCTTGGACATAAAATTTCTGAAAGGGGATTGAAGTTGATAAAGCCAAAATTGAAGCAATTGAGAAGATGCCCTATCCAAGGACATCAAAGGTATTCGTAGTTTCCTCGGTCATGCTGGTTTTTATAGGAGGTTTATTAAAGATTTTTCTAAGACGTCGCGGCCTCTACTAATCTTCTTCAAAAAGATGTTCCATATGTTTTTGATGAAGATTGTAAGGAAGCCTTCGAGGTACTAAAAAGGGCTTTAATCACCGCTCCTATAGTTCAACCGCCTGATTGGAATTTACCCTTTGAAATTATGTGTGATGCTAGTGATTATGCTGTAGGGGCTGTCCTTGGCCAAAGAATTGATAAGAAGTTGAATGTAATTCATTATGCTAGTAAAACTTTGGATAGTGCACAGAAAAATTATGCAACCACTGAAAAGGAATTTTTAGCGGTCTTTTTGCTTGTGATAAATTTAGACAATATATTGTGGACTCTAAAGTAACTATTCATACTGACCATGCTGCAATTAAGTACCTTATGGAGAAGAAAGATGCTAAGCCTAGACTTATTAGATGGGTGCTTTTGCTGCAAGAGTTTGATTTGCATATTGTTGATAGAAAAGGTGCAGAAAATCCTGTAGCTGATAATTTGTCTAGAATGGAAAATATTCCTCATGATCCCATCCCTGTAAATGATAGTTTCCCTGACGAACAACTTGCCGTCGTTAAGGTAACTTCTCATGATGCTCCTTGGTATGCTGATTATGCTAATTTTATTGTCTCGAAATTTTTGCCTCCAAGTTTTACTTATCAACAGAAAAAGAAATTCTTCTATGACTTGAGGCATTACTTTTGGGATGACCCACATTTATACAAGGAGGGAGCTGATGGAATCTTGAGGAGATGTATTCCTGAGCATGAACAGGAGAGGTATTGAGGAAGTGCCACAATAGTGATTATGGAGGACATCACGCAGGTGAAAGGACTGCACATAAGGTTCTTCAATCAGGTTTTTATTGGCCTACTTTATTTAAGGATGCTAAAAAGTTTGTTTCATCTTGTGATGAGTGTCAAAGGGTCGGTAACATTAGTAGACGTAATGAAATGCCTATGAATTTCTCTTGTTATTGAACCTTTTGATTGTTGGGGGTTTGACTTTATGGGTCCTTTTCCCACTTCTCATGGTAATACTCATATTCGTTGCTGTAGATTATGTTACTAAGTGGGTGGAAGCTATACCAACTAAAAGTGCTGATCATAAGACCTCCCTAAAAATGCTTAAAGAAGTTATTTTCCTAGGTTTGGTGTGCCTAGATATCTTATGACTGATGGAGGATCTCATTTTATTCATGGAGCTTTTAGAAAGGTTTTAGCTAAGTACGATGTTAATCACAGAGTCTCCTCTCCGTATCATCCTCAAACTAGTGGGCAAGTTGAATTAACTAATAGAGAAATTAAACTGATCTTGCAAAAGACCGTTAACAAGTCTAGGAAGAATTGGTCTAAAAAACTTAATGATGCTTTATGGGCCTATAGAACTGCTTATAAAAATCCTATGGGTATGTCTCCTTATAAAATGGTTTATGGGAAGGCATGTCATTTGCCTCTTGAATTAGAACATAAAGCTTTTTGGGCTGTTAGACAACTTAATTCTGATCCTAATCTTGCCGGTAAAACTAGGTTGCTTAAATTGAATTCCTTGGATGAGTGGAGAAACGAGGCTTATGAAAGTGCTCGTTTGTTTAAGGAAAAAGTAAAGAGATGGCATGATAAGAGAATTTTGAATTTAATGTTGGTGATAAAGTGCTTTTGTATAGGTCTCGTCTCAGATTTTTTGCAGGAAAATTGCTATCAAAATGGGAGGGACCATTCATCATTGAGGAAGTCTATCGCTCCGGAGCTATAAAGATTAATAATCTTGACGGAGACAAACCTCAAGTGGTGAATGGTCAGCGACTTAAGCACTACATCTCCGGTAATCCCTTGGAAAAGGATGCTGATGTTATTCAAGTGGTCTCTCCGAAGAACTCATCGAAACCAATACCGGAAGACTCCAGAATCAGAAAACGAATAGGTAACTGTTTCGGTAAGAAAGTGTCTCGGAAAATTCCAGAAAATTTATATTATTTATTTCTCGAAAATTAGGAAAATTCGGAGACTGGACGGAGTACGAGACGGGTCTAGGGGCAGAGGGCCCTCTGCCGCGGCCCCACCCCAGGCCGCGGTGGGGACCCGCCCCTGGCCCTGGACACCGCCTCCGACTCCGCCTAGTCCCGTCGCCTTCCTTTTATTGCAAAATTTTCGCTATATATTTCCCGAATTTTTCGAGAGCGTATCCTGTGTTTTCATCGTGTTCTTGTTTCGAGTTTTCTCTTGCCAGGGTCTCGAAACTCTCCATCTAGATGTCTTCTTGCGGATCCACAGGGAAGATTACGCAGCAAGGCGCCTTCGTCGGATCCAACAAGACATTAATAGTGGGGACTTCATGAACTGGGCGACCGATGAGGAGATCGCCGCTAGGAAGGCGGAGCTGGAGCGCAACGTGCGGGAAGAAGTGAGAAGGGCAGCATCGCAACAATCGGGAGGAAGGGCAGAGAATCCAAGGCCAGGCAACACCACTTTTGTGGGATCCATTAACCCTCGACATGCTTATTCTCATGATGTTCCAGGGACAGTGCCGCAGCAGCAGGATCCCCATATTGCTCCATTGCTGTCGGAAGCTCATAGAGTGGCTGATCAGTTCTGCGAGCAGTTCCGTTGCTTGAAAGCGGAAGTTGCAATACTGAGGCAGAGAATCTGGAGCTTCGCGACGTCTTCAGTATTTCTTGACACCTCTGGCTGTGGTGCCGCCATCTCCGCGGGAATAAATTCGAGCACTATGGGTAACGGCACTCCCTTGGCTTGTTCCAAGCTTGGGGGAGTGCCCCCGTATCTTTATCTTATGTCTTTTATTTTTCGCAGTCTTGTGAGTCGTATCATGAGTAGAGAAGTTATCTTGTAGTATGGTTTTGCATTGTGTCTTGTCACTCCTTGTGAGTCCTTTGTATGTTGGTGTGTGGTTTTCTATAATGGAATATAAATGAGAAGTATCTTTTATTCTTCTGCACTTTATATTTTATTATGGCAATCTCTCTCATCTGCTGATCTTGTGGTAAGTAATGATTTGACATTGGGTGCATGAGTAGAAGTTTATTCGGTATTGATAAGCATGGCTTCGTTTAAATTGCAATAATTGCTTTGGTGCTTGAGTAGAGAAGAAGAATTTAATTGCAAATACACTATCTTGTATGTCTTACATGCTTGTGAACCTTCCAGCTCATACACATTTGTATTAGATTTATTTCTGACAGTGATGATAAGCTTTATGTTGCATGTTGACATATTGTTTTTGATAGCATAGTTGATTTACATCTCTCAACACTTTGTTTGCTTTAAAGCCTTTCTAGCCTAAAGCCTGTACTGAGTGTATGGTTCACTCGTGCATCCAATTCCCAAAGCCAAACTTTCTTGCCAGCTGTGTCTGAAAGAACAAACAATGTCCCGATGTCGCCTAGGGGGGGGTGAATAGCGATTAAAACTTTTTCTATTTAGGGGCTTGATAATTGCGGAATAAAACTATGTGTTTAAATTAACAAGCTAACAACCTAAAATACTAGGTTTGCCTAAGTGCACCAACAACTTATGCTAAGCAATATGACAACAAGATGATAGCAAGATATGAACTTCAATCACGAAGGCTATCACAATGTAATTGCATAAGTAAAAGGCTCGGGTATAGAAATAACCAAGGCACGCGGAGACGAGGATTTATTCCCGAGTTCCTCCTTGTTAAGGGAGTACGTCTCGTTGGAGGGGTGTGAGCTCGCCACAAAAGGCCTACTCAAGATGCCACAAAGGCCTCACCCTATTCTCCGATGAACGACACCCAAAGGTTTGGTTCACCTTCCACTATCGGAATCCTTCGGGGCAGATTCCGGAGCCCTTACAACTTTTGGGGCACACACCCACAACTCAATTGGGGGATCCCAAATCATGCCGAAGCTTCACAAGCCGAAGTCTTCACGGCACCACCACCGTCTAGGGTCCAATGACCCAAGAGTAACAAGCTCCCAACGTTCAATCCCACGAATCACCGTGGGGAGCACAACCCGATGCAACAAATGCAAAAGGCAAGAACACACCAAGTGGTCAAATTCTTCTCCCCAAAATCCAACCAAAGCAACTAATGCTTTGGAGGGATTTAGGAGGAAGAATGGAGGAGAAACACCAAGAACTCCAAAATCTAGATCCAACGAGTTCCCCTCACTTAGAAGAGATTTTGTTTGGCGGAGTAGTGGATCTAGATCTCCTCTCTTGTTTCCCTAAATTTGGGCAAGAATCATCGGAGGGAAGTGGAGGAATCGAGATCTCAAAGATTTGCAACAATGGAGTGGAGAGAGAAAATGAGTTGTGCTGAAAATTTAGGGAAGAAGCCCTTTTTATAGGGGCCCCAAAAATGGAGCCGTTGGGGGCAAAAAGTGGGGCAGCAGACAAGCCGGCCTGGCCGTCCGGGAAACGGATCCATCGATCGAACAGAGAAAAGGGCAGCAGCGCAGCACAGGAGCGAACGGTAGCAGCAGACGGAGGCCCGGCCTGGCCCCGGCCATGGGCCGGCCTGGTGCGCGCGGGGGCCGGGCAGCAGCCCGAACCGGCCGGCCTGGGCCGGGCAGCCAGCACGAAGCTGGGCCGGGACACAGCCCGAAGCTGCCGGCCTCGCACCGGCCTGGGGCCGGCCAGGCTGGCCCGGCAGATTTTTTTTTCTTTTTCCCTTTGTTTTAAATATTCTGTCTAAAAAAAACTTCCGAAATAGAAATGCAACAACTTTCGCCCACGAACTCCATTTTCGATAATCTTGGACTCGTTGGAATCGTCACAACGAGCACAACAAGAATATACAGAGAAACATCAGTCCAAGAATATTTATAAAAATAAATGGGGAAAGGTAAAACCTCTCATTTGCAAATCGGAAAATCATAACTATTGCAAATGAAGTCCAAATTGCATGAAACCAATTTCGTTGAAAAAGGACGACAAATGCAACACTTGGAAATGTTTAAAAACAATCAATGGTGATTTTGCAAATAATTGGAAGAGATAAACCTTTCGCACGGCAAAAACTCCAATACCGAAAACGCAATAGAAGACGCATATGAAAACCGTTTTCGGTGACCTTGGCCTTGTCATGATGAGCACAACAAGCACCAAGACCACACCACATGATAAGATCCAAATAAGAACCAATAAAGTTGATTGCAATGATGCAAAGGTTTGTGCTCTCTATGACAATACGATCGAGATATTCGGTCGAGAGCCCCTCTTGATAGTACGGCTATCTATCCTATAACCCGGTCTCTCAGCTAACACCATGAGACCGGTAAAATAGAAAGCCTATCAAGATCATACATTTGCCTTGCGCATTAATCCACTTGAGGTCGAAGAAGACGATCTTCATCTCCTCAAGACGCACCACCTTTCTTGATTGCGCTTCGCTTGGTGAAGATTCACAAGTTGCTCCCCCATACACCAATATGGGAGAAGCACTCTTCGGCATATCTTCACTTGGACATGAGTGTTGATCAACTCGCACCTAGCCTTGATCAACACATAATCTTCTTCCTTTTTCTTACCTTAGCCTTGATTCCAACATATGGAGATCAAGCAATGCAAATGGACAACACCTACAAATATAGCTTAATGCAAACATTAGTCCATAGAGATTGTCATTAATTACCAAAACCATGCATGGGAGCAACCATGCACTTTCAATCTCCCCCATTTTGGTAATTGATGACAATCCCTTTTTAAGAGGGTTTATATAACTAATAGAGCATCCTTGCAAGACAAACGAGCAAGGATGCAAGCGCATGCATGGCAAATGCAACAAAAGCATAAAACCCAAATTCCCTTAAACCCTCGAAACTTCTCCCCCATTGGCATCGATTGCCGAAATGAGAAGAAAAATTTAGAGAGCCAATATAATGTGAGTTCCTCCATAAAGGTGATGGCAATCCCTTTTAACGAATAAATTAGAGGAAATCAAACTATATTGAGGATCAAAAGATTGCAAAAAGATGAAATCATTTTAAACATCTCCACAAAGGAGAAAAGCAATCAAAAAGATCCAAAGCGAGAGTTCTAAATAAAAACGGAGAAGCTCCCCAATGTTCATGCACCATAGAGAAGTGCACAAATATGGCATCCTCGCTCCCCAAAATCATCGAGAATACTCAACAAGTGCAAGAGTGCATAATGCAAAAGAAAATCATAGCACTTGCACCAAAGATGTGGTTGAGCCATAGGAAGATACCAATTTTCAAAAAATCATCATAAGATAGGCCCAACCGAGATAAAAAGATCTTTTAAAGAAATATGTTCACACGCTTAGGGATACCAATTGGAAACTAAAACCAATTGAAAATGCCAAAAGCTAGTGAGATCATTTAGCCAATAAAATTCAACATGCTCACCATGGTAAGCATGAAGTCAAAGATCTTCAAGAAATACATGAGTGTGCAAAGATACCAAAAACAATAAGACAAGCACTCATGAGACAAATTGGAGCCACCAAAGAATTATAGAAGAAAGACAAGGTGGCTCAAAAACAAATAGGATACCAACTAAAAGGTGACCTCTCTCATATGTATAGGTTTCTAATTAGACAAACCATGAAGATATACATCCGCAAAGAAACATATACATACGAAATGGTTCGGGAAAAGAGAACAAGGTATCCAAAAGGAAGTCATAAATATACAAACAAGATTATTGCTAAGAAGCATAGCACATAGCTCAAATTTTATCATTGTATATAAATGAACTTCAAATATATCAAATGCATCACACATATCACTAAGGGAACAAGAGATAGTGAAGATGCTTTGAGATAAGCAACAAGTATCACAAACAAATAATACCAATTGAAGAAAAGGTTTTGCAAATTCATCACACATACCACAAAGATATATTAAGTGAAGAAAATAGGCCAAAACCACAACAATTGCATATAAACGCTTTCATGCCGAGAGGCAACCTACACAAGGTTGGAACTAGAAAAGTATGCATGGGTAGATACTTGTTACCGATATGGCATTGGTGATGAAGACGATGATTCCTTGTTAGTCATCAAAACTTGACTCCTAAGATCATATGGTGAGAACACCTTCCTTATGAATGAGGCAAGCATCCAATGCATATCCATTGTACCTAAAACAAAATTAGAATACAAAATGGTTCCCAACTCATTGGGTCCCATAGTAGTTAGATAAACTACAATATATAGGAAACACTCCACATAAATATGTGCATATAGATATGAAATTGAATTTCATGCACATCTTAGCCGATTTAGGATTCGGTGGAGTATCCCCTATATATTGGATCAAGAAAGATAAGCATGCTTAAAATAATATAAATTAGTAACCGAGCATGCAAAGGCTTTCTAGAACCAAAAGAGATACAATTTGGACAAAAACACCAAGTAAACCAAGAAGAGAGCACACCAAGGTGTGACACAAAAAGGTTGTCCCAATTATATCAAACTCCAAATTACACATGATCGAGGAGAAATCAAATCAACAATGATTGATTCCAAAACACATCAACACATGAAGTGTGATATCAAAAGGAATCAACTCAACACAACAAATGATCGATAAGACACCAATTGAAAATAAGATACAATTAAAAACAAAAATACCAACTAGGAGAAAAGATACCAAGAAGAGGGTGATACTTGACCGAAATCAAGTAAAGTAAGATAAAGCAAAAAGGTATCAAGACTCCCACAATAAATATCAATTGGAACAAATATCTATGGAGGAGATATTAAATTCCAATTAATACCAATTGAAGGTACCAAAACAAGATAAAGAATCAAATGCCAATTGAAAGGATCAAATATTGATAGATAGAATAGTGTTCTAAATAAAAAGGAATGCTCCCCCAAGATTAATGCATTATCTTGGATATTTGCATTTGAATACAAAATGCACACACAAGGGATCATTACTCTCTAATTTTATCTATAACACTAAACACTACCGATTGAAAAAAAAGGATCATTGCAAGAGACAAAGAAGGCAATAAATAAGTAAATTTAAAGCAAGAGCCAATGTGAAGATGATCTACAAAATCCACCACAATTACTAGTATCACTTGTCATGGACAAAGAGTATATAGAGATATTTCTCGGTGGTATATAGGAATGATGTACAAGACCCACTTCACCACAAACTAGCAAATGTCAAAAGATAGGAATTAAAACACCATATTTTGAAAGAGGTTTGTTGGTAGTTTCAATTATTCGAACCAACCGGCAAAGCCATGGTAGAATAAAAGGAAACAAATGGTTTCTCACATAATATATGGAAATGCATATTAGAAAAAAACACACCAAGCAAACCCATGAAAACAAGAGCCAAAGATAACCAAAAGAAAATTGGAACTTGTTCGCGCAAACATGCCACATAGGAGAAAAATAATTTGTAATATCAACTCTAAGTCGCAAACCTCAAATGTTCACATTTTTATGGGATTGTAATATGCACATAGCTTATTACTCCCCCATAAAGTGATACTTCATTTTATTTTTAAACAAGAGGCAAATAAAACCAACTAGGGAAATTAATGGACATTATAGAATTTGAATTTCTCATGAGAATAACATACCACATAGTAGCTAGATAATATTTAAATATCAATACTAGGTGGTGTGCCTCATGTACACACATTTTTAGGTTTGTGAGGTGCACAAAGCACATCACTCCCCCAAAATGGGATAGTCCACTAACATCTCAAAAAGCCAAATTAAATCCACACAAGACCAAAAAAACTCAACACAAAGTTACACATACATGATACACAACTATCATACACAACCTTGAATAACAAGACTAGTAGGAAGGAAGCATATCACATACAAGCACATATTAGGAACAAAACTAACACATGCAAGGGAGCAAGCAACTTTCAATGAATATATGAATTAAATACATGTTACCGCAAGGAGGAAGCATTGGATATGAGATAGGTATGTGATAATCCAATTGACTTAGCTTGAGAAATAAAACCATGAAGATCCCTTAATTCTTCAAAAATAGCCAAATCACCAATGTCCTCCACAAACACCTATTGATCAAGTTTGAGCTTGTTGGTCCCCAACCGAGTTGGGTCCTAAGAGGTTAGTAACAATAGGTTTGGGAACCCAATGGTGCATTTCTTGAAACCACTTTGAGCTCCCACATACTTGGCAAACACATTGCCAACTCTATCCTTCCCAAGAGAATAATCATCATTAATTATGATAGGGTTGGAAGAGGTACCGTTAGTGCATGAGGAAGCAAAATGACCAAAGGTAGCAACACCGACTCTTTTTCTTCTTTATAGGCTCCTCAACTTGAGGAGAATTGGCTTGAGTCTTCTTGGGAGGTGGCCTTTGTTCAACTCGTGGTTGAGCACGAGATTGAACAAGAGGCCGCTTCCCTAGTTGCTTCTCACTAAGAGGCTTCTTCTTCTTCATTGGGCAATCCCGAACGTGGTGCCCTTCTAGCTTGCACTTGAAGCAAGTGATCTTGTCCGGATTCTTGATTTGAACTTGGCCCTTCTTCTTGTTGTCAAACTTGGACTTGTTCTTGTTGTTGGAGTTGAATCCAAGTCCACTCTTGTCATTTGGGGATTGTTGCACACTCAACATGTTGTCAAGTGCACTCTTCTCCCCATGACGCTTTTCCAAGCCCTTCTTCAAAGAAGCGACTTGGGCCTTGAGATCTTTTATTTCCCTACATGGTTAGTGGCAACAAAAACACTAGAGGAAGTAGAAGCTTCATTGTTAGAGCAACAAGGCAAAGCAAGTAATTTATCACAAGATGTAGCAAACATTTTAGTGGATGAACTACTAGGACTAGCACATGTCAATATAGCATTTTTAGTTACGGTTGTGCTATTATCCACATGAGGCTCACTAGATGTTACCTTTGTAGTGATGGCCTCATGAGCTAACATAAGACAAGCATAGGATGTAAGAAGTTCATCATTAGAGCTAGATAGATTTTCATGATTTTCTTCCAACTTCCCATAGGATGCTAGAAGATCATCATTAGAGCTAGATAGCTTTTCATGACTTGCTTCGAACTTCTCATACTTGCTAGTTAGCAACTCAAGTTGAGCCCTTAGCTCAACATTCTCCTTCGACATAGATGCTTCACAAGAAATTGAGTTAGTAGCACAAGCATCATTGACATTAGGGATGGAAGAAGAAATCTTAGCAAGCTCTTCATTTAATCTAGCATTTTCATTTTTCGTGACCTTATATTTAGCAATGGCATGGTCACGTTCTTTAATGATTTTAGCAATTATTTCATTATGAGACTCCTCGATAGAATCTAGTTTCTCCTCAAGAGAAGCACGAGTCTCTTGCTCTTCCTCAAGAGCATCTTCTAACGATGCTTTCTCCATAGCATCATCTCTTTCGATCTTACCCTTTTCTTCAAGGCTTGCTTCCAAGGCCTCAATAGTTTCCCCACGCTCAATAAGAGTGCTCATGATTTCAAAGAGGTTCGCTTGGGCACTTTTATTGCTAGGAAGGGCTTTAAGAATCACTAGACCTTTATTTTGAAGCATAGCATTAACCTTTTCCATATCATATTCTTCATCATTATTATCATCATCATTATTATCATTGCTAGAAGAAGATTTAGCCATAAGACAATGAGTGATGGATGAAGAAGAATAATTAGTTTTTGAACTACTCAAGTTCAAATCTTGTTTCACAATTAATTGAGTTTCCTCTACATTAATATTCATGCAAGAGTTAGACGGAACACAAGCATTTTTATCATTGGAAGAAGATAAAGCAAGCATATCATGATTAGATTTATCTAAGCAATTTTGGATGATATGCAAGGACTATCAACACTAGCATGTATGACATTTGGAGTGCTAGAAGAGTTTAAGTCCAAAGATGAGGCGTTGCAACAAGATAGAGATAGAAGATCATCAAAGAAAAGCTCACTATCAATATTGCAAAACCTATCACTACTCACCATCACATTAGTTTGTGGCTTACCACATTTTGGTGAAGTAGATGAAGACGAGAGCTCGTCACGGCCGGAGGTGGAGGGAGAGTAATCATCCTCAATAGAGTTGGACAAACCATATTTATCTTGTAGCTTTGTCCAAAGCTCATGAGCGTCCCGTAGAGGCATGATTGACTCAAACACTACAACACTCACAAATTTGCAAAACTCATTAGATGCTAGAGCATCTAGATATAAGTTTTTCTCATCCTCTAAAGTCGTACTTTCGTAGTCCTTTGGAGGAGAAAAACCTATATCTAAGATACGCTCAATATTGGGGTCCAAGACCCGTAAGTGATTAAGCATATGAGTTTTCCAAACATTAAAATTTGTGCTATTAAATCTAAACAAGGAATTGTGCACTAAATCCCTAGACGACATCTTTACTCTCTAGGCGGTAAAGCCAAACAAGAGAAACAAGGCTCTGATACCAATTAAAAAAACAAGCTATGCCCGATGTCGCCTAGAGGGGGGGGGGGGTGAATAGGCGATTAAAACTTTTTCTATTTAGGGGCTTGATAATTGCGAAATAAAACTAGGTGTTTAAATTAACAAGCCAACAACCTAAAAATCTAGGTTTACCTAAAGTGCACCAACAACTTATGCTAAACAAGGCAAGCAACAAGGTGATAGCTAGATATAGACTTCAAGCACGATGGCTATCACAATGTAAATTTGCATAAGTAAAAGCTCGGGTATAGAGATAACTGAGGCACGCGGAGACGAGGATGTATTCCCGAGTTCCTCCTTGTTAAGGGAGTATGTCTCGTTGGAGGGGTGTGAGCTCGCCACAAAAGGCCTACTCAAGATGCCACAAAGGCCTCACCCTATTCTCCGATGAACCGCACCCAAAGGTTTGGTTTCACCTTCCACTATCAGAATCCTTCGGGGCGGATTCCGGAGCCCTTACAACTTTTGGGGCACACACCCACAACTCAATTGGGGGCTCCCAAAACTTGCCGAAGCTTCACAAGTCGAAGTCTTCACGGCACCACCGTCTAGGGTCCAATGACCCAAGAGTAACAAGCTCCCAACCTTCAATCCCACAAATCACCGTGGGGAGCACAACCCGATGCAACAAATGCAAAAGGGGACACACCAAGTGGTCAAATCCTTCACCCCAAAATCCAACCAAAGCAACTAATGCTATGGAGGGATTTAGGAGGAAGAACGGAGGAGAAACACCAAGAACTCCAAAATCTAGATCCAACGAGATTCCCTCACTTAGAGGAGATTTTGTTTGGTGGAGTAGTGGATCTAAATCTCCTCTCTTGTTTCCCTAAATTTGGGAAAGAATCATCGGAGTGAAGGGGAGGAATCGAGCTCTCAAAATGTTGTAACAATGGAGGGGAGAGAGAAAAAGACCTCCTGAAAATTTGGGGAAGAAGCCCTTTTTATAGGGGCCCCAAAAATGGAGCCGTTGGGGGCAAAAAGTGGGGCAGAAGACAAGCCGGCCTAGGCCCGGACGGCAGCCGGCCTGGCCGGCCGGGAAACGGATCCATCGATCGAACAGAGAAAAGGGCAGCAGCGCAGCACAGGAGCGAACGGTAGCAGCAGACGGAGGCCCGGCCTGGCCCCGGCCTGGTGCGCGCAGGGGCCGGGCAGCCGGCACGAAGCTGGGTCGGGACACAGCTCGAAGCTGCCAGCCTCGCACCGGCCTGGGGCCGGCCATGCCGGCCCGGCAGATTTTTTTTTCTTTTTCCCTTTGTTTTAAATATTCTGTCTAAAAAACGTTCCGAAATAGAAATGCAATAACTTTTGCAAACGAACTCCGTTTTCGATAATCTTGGACTCGTTGGAATCGTCACAACGAGCACAACAATAATATGCAGAGAAACATCATAGTCCAGGAATATATTATAAAAATAAATGGGGAAAGGTAAAACCTCTCATTTGCAAATCGGAAAATCATAACTATTGCAAATGAAGTCCAAATTGCGTGAAACCAATTCGTTGAAAAGAGGACGACAAATGCGACACTTGGAAATGTTTAAAAACAATCAATGGTGATTTTGCAAATAATTGGAAGAGATAAACCTTCCGCACGGCAAAATCTCCAATACCGAAAACGCAATAGAAGACGCATATGAAAACCGTTTTCGGTGACCTTGGCCTTGTCATGACGAGCACGACAAGCACCAAGACCACACCACGATAAGATCCAAATAAGAACCAATAAAGATGATTGCAATGATGCAAAGGTTTGTGCTCTCTACGACAATACGATCGAGATATTCGGTCAACAGCCCCTCTTGATAGTACGGCTATCTATTCTATAACCCGGTCTCTCAACTAACATCATGAGACCGGTAAAATAGAAAGCCTATCAAGATCATACCTTTGCCTTGTGCATTAATCCACTTGAGGTCGAAGAAGACGATCTTCATCTCCTCAAGACGCACCACCTTTCTTGATTGCGCTTCGCTTGGTGAAGATTCACAAGTTGCTCCCCCATACACCAATATGGGAGCCTTGATCAACACATAATCTTCTTCCTTTTTCTTCCCTTAGCCTTGATTCCAACATATGGAGATCAAGCAATGCAAATGGACAACACCTACAAATATAACTTAATGCAAACATTAGTCCATAGAGATTGTCATTAATTACCAAAACCATGCATGGGAGCAACCATGCACTTTCACACTGGACGGTAGGAACCCAAACCCCAAGAACTTAGACTTCAACACCACAATAAAAACAAATAGAGATAAGATATCAGAGTAGAGCGAGTTGGATGAGTAGTAAAAAGAATCCTAAGAAGGTTTTCGCAACTCGTTTTTAGGTTATAATAATCTTCACAACACTAGACTCGACATCAACCAATAGAAAGGGTTTCCTACAGGTAGTCTTGCTCTGATACCAACTTGTAGCGCCCCGACCCCAGAACTATACAATGACGCTATGTGCAACTGGTCATGCTACACAATCGAAGGTTACTGGGGTTACCAATCCCAGGCCAAAACCTTTGGCAGGCGTGCTCGGAATGGATCATCGGCAACGCAACACTTCGATCATGACATAAGCTCAGACATAGCTATCATGCATAATAGAGAGATCAAGACTGTGGAACAACTGGCACATCACAGACTCTACGACACAAAGAGATCATATAGCAACTCATATATGAGAAAGATACAAATCACACACAGGGGTCACAGACCCATCATTACATCATGCGGAAGCGAAGTAGCGTTGTCTAACAACAAGATCCAAAATATGGTCTAAGAGGCCTACAGATAAACATCCCGTGCCAGCCTGTTCCAGGACGTCCCAAGCTACCACCTGGGAACCCCAGACTACTCGTCGATGTCCATGAAGAACCCACCTGTCTGCTCGGTGTCGTCCTCCTCTGAAACAAGTAATAATCAACAAGGAGAGACTGAGTACGACGTACTCACAAGTTTAGTAGGGCGATATAGGTGCAATGATGACAAAGGCTCTAAAGCTGTATAGTAGTTGTTTTGCATAAAGCTAGTTTTCATTTAAAAAGATCTAAACGACCCATGGCATCGACTACTCAGAGTGTTTTTCATAAAAGGGATAAGAGAGTAAACTTTCATCTTCGGTTCTCATTGAACCAACTTATAACCAGAACCTCTCATCTCCACCAAGGCACTCCCTCGAATCACCCTCGAGGAAATGAACCTTTTATCACACGTTGAAATGCAACCTCTAGCTGCCAAATTAATTAATTATGTTCAGGTTCTCTATGATCTTATCGTCTATTCCCAAGTCGTCCATAACCGCGGACACGGCTTTTCGAAAAGATTAAACCCTGCAGGGGTGTACTAATTTACCCATTGGTACTGTCCGGCTCGCCTGATTAGCTCTCTTCCGGGGAAAGCTGGCAAGTGGGCGCGGTTAAACCTTTACCTCGCATGAGACTATCCAAGGATCATCTGTGGCGACAGGACAAGTTTACCCAGCCTATTTCAGCCCCTGCCCCCATCGCCACGTCCTAAACACCATCATCCTCATCGTTTCTTTTTCCACTCACACACCCACACGCAAATGGAAATAGCAAACTAGAGGACCCTTGGATACGCCCGCACAAGTTATTTAGTTAGTAAGGAGCCCATACTCCCATCAATGGAAGCACGCTCGTCTTGGTTCAAGAGGTAAAGAACTCGCACCTAGGCGACAAGGATGAGGCAAAACACCATAACCCCGATGGAAACTCATCCAAGCCTTTTAAGCAATTTAAATTAATTATCACAAGTAACCACCATGTCCGAAACATTCCATCAACATCATAATTATGGAATTTAATCAATAGAAAAATAGCATTCGAGTAAGCATGGCTAAGCATAGCTAAGCATATATATATACCACAATTATATCTTTATCTCCGGCCAACACATCAAACCTATGGTTCATAGGAGGGGAAAACATGTGATGGTTTAGGGGACCATGCATATCATAGGTTACTCTATATCTTGATAAAAAGTTGACATTGGAATCGAATGCAATATTATGGTGGATAAAATAGTTATAAAGCAAATAGGATGCTATATGCCAAGAAGGTTAGGTTATCTCTTGCCTTGTTGCCGGGGCGTGTGGTACTGCTCGTCGAGATAGGTAGGGGAACCCTAGACTCCGAAATCTATCGATACCCAAACAATCATAGAAGAACAAATAAATAACACGAAGACAAGTGCAATGCACAATCAGGATGGTATGTCAATTTCATGCAATGATAACATCAAATAATTTAACTAACACAATTAAGTAGGGTGCCAAATAATTAGTGCAATTATTTGAAAGCAACCCCATATTTAACTTAGTGGCCACATTGTTTATAAAAATCATTACATTATTAAAAAGTGACTTAATATGCATGAACATGACATGAATATATAGGTGTTGTTTTTCTGATCGTTTTGGTACCTTATTTGTAACTTTTCGAGTTTCGATGAATGAATAATGAATTAAATATTTCTTTGAATTTAATTCTTTTATCAATCAAAGATTGACATCAAGGTAAAATTAGTGATCATGATGTGATATCAACATGGTTTGATAGCATTTGAAAAGCTGGTCACTTTGATATTTTATTCACAATTTTTGGTTAATTATTTAACAAGTTAGGATTTTTCCCAAATTGTTATTACTTTTGCCATTTTAACAATTTTTAATGAACAGCAAGATAAATAGTATCGAAAGACCATTACAAGGATTCTATCTTGTAGAGTTTGTTTTTCTGAACAATTTGATATTTTTTTTGCTAAAATTGAAGCAATATATAAATAGTTATCAATTATTTTAATTTTTTTATCTCCCAAAAAGGAAATAGAAAAGCCAGATAGGCCGGCCTTAGGTCGGCCAGGCCGGCCCACAGGCCGGGCACAGACCCAAGACCGTCGGCCTTTGGCCGGCCCAGGCTGGGGATCCAGGCCGGGATGGTGCCCGAGGCTGCCGGCCTCGTGCCGGCCCAGACCGGGTGTCCAGGCCGGGCACCCGCCCGAGGCAGCCGGCCTTCGGCCGGCCGGGCTGGTGCCTAGGCCGGGCGCACGGCTACGGCAGCGACGGCGACCGACGGCACGGACCACGACGGCGAGGGGGAGAGGGGGAGCGAGAGACGGTCCAAACGAATGCGGATCTCACCAGGGTGGTGAGGGAGCGGACGACGAGGGTGGGGAAGACCGAACGGCGATGCGAGGGTGCTCGACGCAGCTCGGCCGGCGCGGAAGGGGCGACGGCGTGCGCGCGGTAGACGACGCCCTGGCTCGATTCCGCCGGCGGGGAGGGAGAGAAGGACACGGTGAACCTCGTTGTCGGCTTCGATTCGCGCGGGGCAGCTCCAGACGGTGGCGATGAGCGGAGGCGAGCGGCGGCAAAAGGGGGAGCTCGGGAGGGAGAACGGCTACCGCGATCCGGAAATTTAGGGGAGGAACGGAGAGAGGAGAGGGCGTGGAGCAGGTGGCATCGTCGGGGGGGGGGGGGCTCGTTATCCTCCAGGGACACGGCTTCATGCGGCATAGGGGCGGAGCGACATGGCGGCATGGGTGACGGCCACTGTGGCGACAGTGGGGAAGAAGGTGGTTTCATGAAAAACCCCCGGCACCATTTTCTTTATTTGCAAAAAGGTCCAGCAGCAAACTTTAGCGATTTAAAAGAGGCACTTAAGCATTTTCTAAAATTCCACAAAAATTCAAGTAGCCCCCCCTTATCATCTAGAAGCTTCACAAAAATTGGGGTTGCAAAATAAAAAGTTTTTAGCAAAACTTGTTCATAGGTTTTAATTAGTCATTTTTGACAATTTCCAAGTTGTATTTATTTGGAGCACTTAAGCAATTCCAAAAATAATGAAATTATTCAAGGAGGCTCATAATATAACAATGAAGCACCCCATAATTTTATTTTGAATTTTTGGAAAGTTTAACTTGGTTTCAAAAATAGAATTTGTATTGAACCAATTTTGAATTATCAAATTTATTTCTTGCTTGGCAAGTGTTGGATTTTGGGGAATTGGTTATAAAAGTAAACTTGAAACTTCCTATGCATGCCATGATGCAAACATGAGAAACAAAAAGTGGAAAAATTCTTCGTATTTTTCAGTATTAAACTAGGGCTGTTACAGCTGGTCGTTTTGGCACATGAACCAGGACGCAAAGCTCTCCATCTCCGACGCAATCTCTCTACAGGCGCGCGGAAATTCAGTACCAGTTTGTTCCCTTACTTCCAGTTTAGGCGCGGCTGCCATGGGAATTGGCGAGTGATCGCGGTCGCGGGAATACGATCAAGCCGGAGCCCGTCGTCACCGACAACATACCTTCGTCATCCCAGGAAGATTCGCAAGCAGTCATTGCCCTTGACTCGCAGCGGCGACGGCGATTCCCAGGAAGAAAGGACGTTGGTAACGACTCAACACCCCGTATTGGCATATGTTGTTTTCTTCCTCTCCCTCATTACTAGATTTCTAGGATTTGCATGGAGAAAAGCTTGGGAAGATTGATGATCAAACCCCCACTACTAGTACAACAACGCCCAAAAACCACACTGTCCCATGGACAACAAAACCTGCATATGGTTGGTTTGAACTTAACACTAAACGCATCCTGGAATTGGCCACTAGGGGTGCCAACATCCGTGACTGCATATGGTTCGTGTATGAAGAAAATAGTCTGGATGCTACAGCCATTACAAAGTCATATGTTCGGAAAATTCAGAGATATGCTAACAGTCACACGCTTGTGGCGTTATGCAATTATCTGCCCCAGCCTGCGTACTGAAGCAATTTGTGCTTGATGGTAACCAGTTGATGAGAAAATTGTTGTTAAAGGTGGTATTTTGGGGTTTTTTATGCGCTTACAAAACGAAAATATTAATTTTTTCTCTCTGGTAGTTAGATATCAATTTACAATTAAGATGACAAATTTATTTCGTTTCATAATGCAGGTAGATTTTGTGGGGAGGAAATCATGGATCCCTATGCCACTCTGAATGTGCGTTTTTTTTTCGGTGGTGAGTTGAGTTCATTCGAGTTGGTCCTGAACTACAAAACTGCGCTCAGTTCTTCTCTCTTATGTTCTTTATATTGTGTACAGTAGCTAAAAATGCACCCAAGGTCTCCTATTTTCTGCCCAATTTATATTGTATACAGTAGCTAAGCACTCAATTGTGCTCTGTTCTTTATGTTATGTACAATAACTAAACCAATAATTGTACAGTAGCTAAACTGATAATTGTACAGTAGCTAAACTGATAATTTTCTGGTCTTTATATTGTATACATCAACTAACTGATAATTGTCATCATTTTGCACCAATTACCAGCAAGCACAAACAGATTCGCAGGTTAGGGCAAGCCAAGTGCAGGACAAAGGTAAGGAAGGAGCTCCATCTAGTTCAGCGAAAAGGACGGGAAGCAAGGCTTATACTACAGCAAGCAACATGCAAAAGAAGGCCAAGAATTGATTAGAGAGCAACCGGCAAAGTTGGTCCACTTTTTTTTCAAGTGTCTTTAGCTTATCTGTTGATAAACTAATGTCCTGAACATGCTAGTTGTCATTTTGGGTTATTTAAACTTATGTACTGAATATGTATGCGACATGCCTTTGTCTGCCGTTTATTTTGGTGCCATGGTATTGATACTACTTATTTGGCATGGCTTATATTAAATTTGCAGTTAACATTTACTATATTGCATTGTCAGTGCAATATTTCTGAACCAAATAGATACTCCATTAACTGAAAACAAATAGATGCTACATTTAACTGACACAAACTGTACATTACACTTCTCTATTACCCTACCATTACACAGCCATAAACACTACCAGCAATGTAATCTTACACAAATACATAAATCTTGTTACTTATCCTAAAGCTATTCATTCTTGTCCATTGACTGTTGTTGAAGTTCACCGAGGCGCCTTCAGCTTCGCAGCGCAAGCGCCGCGAGCTCGTAGGCCATCGGGTGCTCATGATGACACTGCCGACCTTGCCGGCGGTCTGGCTCCGCCACCCGTGGACGCTTCAGCCGATAATAACAACATGGCCGCCATCGTCTCTTCCTCAATCCCTAATTTTGATTTTGTTCCCACTCGCTCAGTTCTCTTCTCTTCCTCAATCCCTAATTTTGATTTTGTTCCCACTCGCTTGTTTCAAGAGATCACAGGAGCTAATAAATGAACAAGCCCACGGCCCACAGCCCACCATCATCTCCTAATCCCTGCACGGCTGCACCCAAACGTGCTTTCACCCGAAAACAACCAGAATAACCGGGATTGGAGAGATCAGGATCCGAAAATCAGGGATTGAAACATGAGAGTTCGTTTCAGACTTGGACTACGAGAACAAGGTTCATTTCAGACTTTTGCCTTTATACTAGCCACGAGCACAATACCAATAAATGACATGAAGAGAACCAACAATTGTCTATGTGTTTTCAGCCTATTTAGGTAGAGGAGTGGCGTGTTAGGTAGCAGTAACCAGGATGATCACCTCGTCAAGGTCACCCACCCTGCTCTAGTCATGTTCATTCCATGGTATCCCCTTAGTCTTCCTCGGATCTTATCTATTACCGTTCGAAAGTATATTTTGTTGAGCCACCAGCGGCACCCCCTTGAGGAAGGACCCAACGTGAGCCGGTCGTTACATGTGGTGTCGACGCCTTCTTGCACGACGTCCAAGGGCCCTCCGCCTCCATCTGCACCTTCATCATCAGCGACCACTCTAAGTAGTTGGTCCTGGTCAGCATTGACGGATGCATCGACCTGCCCCCGCTCTCGTGGATCACCCCCCGCGTCTCGCGGACATCTTTAGTTGATGGACGCGCCAGCGGCTTCATCAGGCTCAAGGGTCGAGGGTGACAACTTCTCCTTGCTCTTGTCCTTGTCACCATCTTATGATCCCAACATGTTTCTGCGGTTGATCGTACACCACGTGGAGGTGAAGACGCGGATCAAACACCACGGCTATGATACCACTTGTCGTTGCAAGATGTGCGAACTACAGCAAGAACATGAGCTAGAGAGAGTGAGGGAGAAATTAAACACGAGAGATTTGACGTCGCGCAAACTTGTGACGTTTTCTGCTTTGCTCTTTATTAATACGGACGCTGACGATCCGTACAAGATGCTAACAGAAAGCAAAGGAGAAAAAAAACGGGCCACGCACAGCTGAACTGGCTGGTCATGCCATCCCATGGCGCTCAACGTGCTCTGACCAACTACGCCGCCACGATCGGATCACTTCGTGCCATCCCACGATTACTGGTCGAGGCAGGAACTAGTCTACGTCTCAAACTAGGTCTACAAATTAAACAGTGACGTGGAAAACACACTGCACAGTTCTGAAGCTAAACTTAACTGAAAACTAACACTACGGTGTGCAGCAGAATTAATTTATCAACTTGCACTACTAAAGGTTTCACCGACCGGTGAAGCTAAAATAGCCTTGTTTAGGAATGATCTTCCCCAGGCACCTGCAAGATGTGTTTCCACGAAGCATCCTAGTCCTATACTTTCGATTTGATATAGCTGCCTCCGGTCGGGCATGGTCGAGCCTCTTGTAACGAGGGTACATTGTACAAGGGCTTAAGGGCTTGTTTGGCTGTCCGGGTTAAATAGCCCCGGAAAAATAATCCCGGCCGGGAATCTGAAAAAACAGATGTAAAACCTCGGGATTTTATTCCCGACCTCCGGATTAGGGGAAAATTCTCCCCGTGAAAAGGCCGGGATCACCCCGGGATTTCAGTTACCAAACAAGGCCTAACTGGACTGTATTTCTGTCGTTGCTACTCCTCTCTTGTATGTTCATTTATACTAGCCACGAGCACAATGCCAATAAATGGTATGAAGAGAACCAACAACTGTCCATGTGTTTCCGGCCTATTTAGGAAGAGGGGTGGGGTGGTAGGTAGCAACAACCGGGATGACCACCACCTCGTCAATGTCGCCCGGCCTGCTCTAGTCATGTTCTTCCATGCCATCTCTTTAGTCTTTCTCGGATCTTATCTATTAGCAGCTGAAAGTCGATCTTGCGGAGCCTCAAAATGTGAAGCGGGAGGACATGATATTCCTTAGGGAAAGAAGCCAGTTTCACCGAAAAAAACAATAGTGGTTTAGGACATGTCAATTTCGTCGCATCTGACCGAAAAATCTGACTCTTTGTGTGCATGCCCGTGGCATCATCAAAAACATCGAGTATTTGGGCAGTGGAGTTGCTAGGAACGGAATGCTCCTCGACGTATTTGGGACACCGCCATGAGCTCCTCGACGTAGGGTTGTCCAAACTTCCCACATCATCAACATAAAGTTTGATTCTTAGCCTAGGCGCCCTACCAAGGATTGGAAAAGATGAAGAGAATTGCCAAAAGAGGATCCCCTTGTCGCGAAGCCGGATACGTACTCTTAGCCAATGACATGCTAGATTTCACGAGGTGCCATGTGACGAAATCATCATCATCTTTTAACTTTTTTCTTCATAATCTCCTCCACCTTAACTGACGGCGGCTATAGTTTTCAACCTACATCAGTATAAAAAAAATCCAAACTCTATTAAGGCGACATCACCTTCTAGAGAAATCGCTAATGGAGTACAAACATTTTTCTGTAAACTCGATGGAAAATGGGCGCCATTTTATAATAATATTGACCTTATGTCATACTAAGATTTATCAACCAATCAAACTATTCTTTTCACCATAAATATGTTCAAACGAGTTTTCTTAGAAGCTACTCCATATATTAGATTAGAATGAAGATTTTTGGCTCCCAAGCGTCGATCACATTTACAAATTTCAAAACAAAAATTGGAACAAAAATCACTATGTAGCTAATTGTGTATCGCACAAACGTGCAAAATATAAGTTTAACTTTATAATTTGTGCTATACAAAAATAACAAAAGTGTGAATATGAGTATGTATATTTTTAATTTTCTATTTTTTCAAATTTTATCATTTTTGTATACCCCATAATACAAATAATTTTGTATCGTGTTTTTTCATACTTGTATTTTACAACGTGTAAATATGATTTCTGAATATTTTAAAACAAAGGGATTAGTGGAGCTCGGGAGCTAAACACAGTTTTCGTATCACAGTCTTCTATAGAGTTAAATTGCTGGTCAAAATACATTTCCATACGTTTGTATATAAGTAACTTTCATTTCGATTTGCTTGTAGGATATATCATTGGCTTTTATTCAGTTTTTTTTTAAATCTATAAATATGACTTTTAAATATTTTAAAATAAACGATCACTAACTAGCTCGTGAGTCAAACACACTTTTCATATACCGATATTGCTTGTCGAAATATGTTTTTTTCTTCAAGCCCCGCTGGGCCCGCGTGCAAAAAAAGGAAAATTCTTTTTTACTGCCGCAACACTGTTTTTTTTTTTTTGTGAGAAACTAGGGCAACACTGGTGGAAAGTCTTGAAGATGTGCAGCAAAACCATTTTCCTCCGCGGCCCATAACTAAACCCATAAACCCTCTCCCCCTCCCCCTCCCCCCTAGGGTTTCTCTCCCACTTCGCCGCCGCCCGTCCACCTGCCCGCCCGCCATGGCCGCCGACACTTCGAAGCCCCTCTTCCCGGCCGCACCGCACACCTCCCTCCTCCCGTCCCACGGGAACCCCAACCGCCTCTCGCCGGAGGCCTCCTACTGGCGCAATTTCCGCTCCTCCGAGCTCGAAACCGGCTCCAACTACTCCGTCACCCACCTCACCTTCTCCCCCGCCCACGCCAAACCCACCCTCGCAGCAGTCTGGTTCTCCAACGTACAGCTCTTCACCGGCGACCCCCTCGCGCCGCGCCCAAAGATAAACGTCTCCAAGGATTTCGTGTATTCGCCCTCCTTCCGCTCCGACGGGGCCCTCCTCGCCGCCGGCGACATAAAGGGCGTTGTCCGCGTCTTCCGCGTCGACAAGCCGACGTCGGGGCCTCTCCGGACCCTGCGCGCCCACTCCGCGGAGACCCGCGTGGTCCGGTACCCGGTCGCCGGCGGCGACAAGATCCACCTCCTCACCGCGGGAGACGACGCGCTGTTGGCCTACTGGGACGTCCCCTCCGAGACGCCCGTCTTCACCGTCCCTGCCGCCCACCGCGACTACATCCGCGCCGGCGCCGCGTCCCCCGCGGACCACAACCTCTTCGCCACCGGCTCCTACGACCAGAGCGTTAAATTGTGGGATGCCCGTACCGGGAAGGCCCCGTCTCTGTCCTTCTCCCATGGCGCCCCGGTGGAGAGCGTGCTCTTCCTGCCGTCCGGCGGGTTGCTTGCCACGGCTGGAGGGAACATGGTGAAGATCTGGGACGTGATTGGTGGTGGTCGGCTTGTGCACTCGGTGGAGAGCCATGTCAAGACAGTGATGGCGCTCGCGCTTGGGAAGATGGGCACAACTGGGGAAACTCGGCTGCTTAGTGCAGGGAGTGATGGATATGTGAAGAGCTTTGATTATGGGGAGCTTAAGATCACACACTCTATGCGATACCCAAAGCAATTGCTGTCTGTGGCATGCTCGCCTTGTGGTACAGTGCTTGTTGCTGGGTCATCCAAGGGAGATATTTTCGTGCGCAGAAGGAAGAAGGCCGTAGAGGAGGAGGAAGAGGGGAAGGTTGTCAGTGGTGTGTTCGATTGGACATCGCCCAAGCCAGAGAAGCAGGCACTGAAGCCGAACAACTATAGGTACTTCCGCCGCGGTCAGAATGAAAAGGCAAAGCAGGGTGACTTTGTGATTGAGAGACCAAAGAAGGCAAAAATTGCAGAGCATGATAAGTTGCTGAGAAAGTTCAGGCACAAAGATGCTCTAGTTTCAGCATTAGCTAAGAACAATCCAAGGAGTGTTGTGGCAGTGATGGAGGAGCTAGTCGCAAGGAGAAAGCTGGTGATATGCATTGCGAATTTGGATGTTGTGGAACTAGGGTTTCTCCTGGAGTTCCTGCATCGGAATGCAACCTTGCCAAGGTACGCGAGATTGTTGCTTGGTGTGGCAAACAAGGTGTTGGAGATGCGCGCAGAGGATATCCGCTCAGATGGGAAGCTGAGAGGGTACATTAGGAATCTTAAGAGAATGGTTTCGGAGGAGATTCAGATACAGCACACGTTGCAGGGGATTCAAGGAATGATATCTCCCATGCTTGCACTTGCAAGTAAATGAAAAGGTGCTTTTCTTGAAGGGAATTATTGTTATCTGTTTTACTGCAAGGAGGGGGCTGCCATACTTGCTGATGTATGTTAGTTCACACTTCATAGACCATGGTTGGTGGTGAAATTTGGCTTGTTACTGATTGACATAATCTATCCTAGAGCCTAAACTTTTGATGAGATTATTTTTCAGTTACTTTTATTTGATGTTATGCAGTACCGGTTAATGTGATGTGGTTGATTATTCCTTGTTATCTACTCAGTTTAAGCTTACTTTGGGTAATGGGTGTCTAGATATAATCAGTAGCTATGGTGCAGTTTCAAAGTTGGGACCCTGTGTTGATCATGCCAGAGGTAAAACCCGCATGTGTGCCTGAAAGAAGTGATAGTTATGGTGTTTCTATGACCGGACTACCGGAGTGCTTAGCTACTCTCGCCAATTAGTGCTTAGCTACTCTCGCCAATTAATTCCACTGAACGGACGTCTGTCTATTATTCTCTAATTCACCTGATCCCTATCCGCTTAAAAAAAGGAAGAATGCATGAACCACGGCAGAGGAGAAAGGACGGATCACCTGCCGATCTTTTACAAAACCTTCTTCTTCTTGACCTCTGCTCACTGCTGCCAATGCTGTGACTGCCGCCCCTATCTCTAAAGCTGCGGATTACAGCTCCTGATTCAAGCAGTTCAAAGTCTGAAGTATGAGTCTTGTTTGTTTCCTTTCGGCAAGGATTCCCTTCGGCGGGTAAAGGTGGATCAGGGCTCGGGACCAATAACTAAAGACCTAGACTCTAGAAGGCCTACCCACAATTCCCAAGTTCCGAATTCTTTCTGTCCACGAAGAAATAGTAGCATTTGAAACTGGAAAGATTTACTTTTTCTAGTAAATCCCCAAAGAAGGGCTATGATCACACGAACGAACGACTCGTCAGGTTCGAACTGACATAGGCCTTACTAAGACCTATATTCCATAAAGGAGTCGCAAAACTTCTGTTAGGTTATTTTCTTTCTTAGATTCCTTGAAATACTCTCGATCAATCAAATCTTCTAATCTATACCAAATAGAAGTGATCTTTAATCATCTTCAATCCTTTTCGGGGACTATAAGTCGTTTTCTTACCCGCTTCATTTTAAAGTAAACCCGAATAGTTCGGGCCAAATCCTGAAGAAAACTCAAAAGAAGATAAGGATTTATAAAAACTTTTGCGTTTCTTTTTCTTTTTTAGGCAAGCAAGAAGCAAGAAAGAAAGGGATAGAACCGATTACCAATAGCCAAAACCAGTTTAGTTCAGCAAACTGGAACCAGTCCGGCAAACCGGAACCAGTCCCGCAATTGGAAAACAAGCGATCGGTTTCTTTTTGGTTCGAGTCAAGTCGTTTATTAACATGCAATTGGTGGTTCATAGTTGAGTGTGGGTTCATGTTTCGGCTACCTGGTACTGATGTCTTGTGAGGGCTGCCAGTTGAACTCTAGTGATAATGCAGGTTGAAAACCATGTTTGGGGTCATTGTCTTGATTTATCTCTATGTGTTCAAGATGGGCCCTGTACACAAATTCATCTTCCACAAGCTACTCAAATGTGGTGGATGAAGAAGTATCTTGCAAGATGGAAACATTCTGAGCGCCAAATGCTCCAATTGCGCGCACCATCTCATGAACGTTTCATGGGCATCCAAACATCTTCACATCAATGAACGTTTCATGGGCATCCAAACATCTTCACATCAAAATGCGGATACTTGAAACGCGGCCACTCTGCGCAACATGGCATTTAGACTCATAAAACTCTAAACTGTAGCTTGTTTAGACTCTTTTGATCCGATGGATCCCTTGGAATGGACGATGAATTTGACGAAATAAAAACAGTTCAATTCGAATATAGTTTCCCAAATCTCTCCGTGTCCAAAGTCCAAACAACCATAAGATTGAAGTATAGATAAAAAAAAATAGGATTAAAATTAGCATTACTGAGCACTGCCCTACTTGAGCCTCTGGGAGTGTCATCAGTAGTCCAAATCACCGTCTTTCACCTCGCGGTTGCGAAACTTACCATTGACCTCCCAGATTACAGCAGGTCAGCAGCCATGTTACTCTGCGGCCGCCGCCAGCTCACCTTCTCGCCGCCCATCACCTCCCCCGCTCCCAGTGGACTCCGCCTTCTCAAGCCAACAACCACGCCCAGAGCCTCAATCCAAGCATCCAACAAACCCCCACCGCGCCCATGGCCGGAGCCAAGGCGGCAATGGCGGTGGCGGCGCAGCAGCGGCGACGCCCTCCAAGCACCACCCCTCATCGACTCCAGCGTATCCGGTGGCGGAGAGAAGAAGAGCTTCTGGGCGGCGGTAAGTCTCATCATCGGCACGGCGGTCGGGCCGGGCATGCTGGCGCTGCCGTCGGCCACCATCCGCTCCGGCCCGCTCCCCTCCACCGTCGCCATCCTGCTCTCCTGGGCCTACGTCGTCTCATCCATCGTCCTCGTCGCCGAGCTCAGTTTCGCCGCCATGGAGGACGGCCACGTCGACGAGGTGAGCTTCACGGGACTTGCGTCGAGCACCTTGGGGGCGACATTCGGCGGCGTCGTCGCCGTCGTCTACGCCGCGCTGAGCTTCTCCCTCATCGTCGCGTGCGTCGCCGGCATCGGCTCTCTGTTCTCCCAGCTCTTCCCGGCGGTGAATCCGGCCTTGGCGAATGCGCTCTTCCCGTGCTTCGCCGGCGTACTCATCGCGTTCTTCCCGTTTAAGGCTGTTGATGGCGTCAACCGTGTCCTCTGCGGCCTCATGCTCGTCTCCATCACGGCGCTTGTCGTGACAGGCATCTCTGTCGGCCGGAGCAGCATGCTCAGTTCTCTTGGCCACGCGTGCTGGAGCCCTAGTGCCATCTTGCCGGCCATCCCGGTCACTGTTCTCACACTCGGTTTCCACGTGATCACGCCGTTCATCTGCAAGATTGTAGGGGACTCGGTGTATGATGCACGCAGGGCAATACTCATCGGGGGTGCTGTACCATTGTTCATGGTCTTGTCATGGAATGCGGTCATTCTAGGATTGGCCGGTGCCGCTGGCAGTGCAAGGTTTGATGACCCTATTAAGCTTCTTCTCTCGGTGAATCCAGCGGCGTTGGCTGCTGTTAGAGGCTTCGCCTTTGCTGCATTGGCGACGAGCTTGATAGGATATGCAGTCAGCTTCCCAAAGCAGTTGGCAGACACTGTGGAGTTGATTGTTAACAGATTTTCTCCCGAGCGAGGAAGTGTGGAGGTCGCTGATGCTGGTGGTGCCCGTGGCAGAAATGGGGTGATTCTGACATGGACGGTGCTAATCATTCCCATATGTATCGTATCATTCTTCTCAACGGCGTTTGCCAAGGCGCTAGATTTCGCTGGGGTTTATGCAAACTGCTTCCTGTTTGGTATCCTGCCTCCTGTGATGGCCTGGATTTATTGGTCACAGAAGAGAAAGAGGTAATCTCCATTAGGCCATGTCTCTTCTAAAGAATACTGTATATAGTTATCACCACAGGTAAAAATATGCAGTCCAAATCAACCACTAATGGTCATATGTACATGTACTTGCTGAAATAATGGAATACATAATCAGGATTCAGGAGTACTAACTTATGATCAGTGCCTTAGCTAATAAGCCTAATATCCATGGGCATTGGTAGATGATGACTAAATAACTATATTAACTGTTATCGTAAAAAAAACTATATTAACTGTTGCTTGGCTGTATAAGTAACCCTAAATTCGCTCAACAATTGTCTGATATTCAACAGTTAGTGCTAACTGGCTCAAATGCTCCAGTGGCTTTTCAGTAAATATGAAATGTTAATTAGTACTAGTCTCCTCTGAAGCTCAAGTTTCAAGATTTTCTGCTTTGTTTCACCTTATTTCCACATAAATATCCTGATGACTGCTCTGTTCATTCTGCACTAGTTAGATTAATCCTGCAAGTATTCAAGTAAAATTTGTGTATAAAGTTGGAGAGTGTTTGCTTTCTATCTTGTGAAGAAAGCATGAATTCTCTGGTCTGTTGAGTTCCCACGGGGTACATTTACTTCTTGTAATGATCTAGCATTATATGTTCAACTTAACATAGAAGTAAATAGGTCAAGCCGACGACCATCAGTTTGGTGTAACCTAGAAACTTTCTGGCTATATTCTATGTGTTTGTATTCAGTGATTCACGAAGATAAATTACGATATAAAGGCTGTAACATAGGGAAACTTTATGTGCCCGCACTCTCCAGAATAACCAACGAAGTTATGCTCCTGCACTTTGTAAAACCATGCTCTCCCTTTGTTTTAAAGTTTTCTTTGAAAAAAAAACGACAACTCAAATTAGCACAATGCAATATTGCAATCACATGCTTCTCCAGCCCTATTTTCTACCTCTTTTCTAGATATGAACACTTCATTCTTCTAAACTGACACTACCTACAGGTGTAGTTTGTGTAGCCAATACCTAGCCTTATCAGTTTCAGTTACGCAATCATCTGTCTTCCCTTCTGTACTAAAACTGCAGAACTCTTGCGTCTTGCTTTCAGAGAACATGATAGCCTCTTCTGTCATCACGTGTGTTACCAGAATCATGTAATATGTTAATTTATGTGATACATGACTTTTATTTTCAAGAAATATTTTACTTTGACAAGTATAATAGAAGTTATCATATAAATAGAGTAGGTTAGCATCAATACTTTGATTTTCTAAACTGTAGATGTACCATTAAACATATCATCACCATTTCACTATATTATTCCTAATTTTGGTTATGCTGCTTCATCCCCCAGGTCCCCTGATTCATGTGAAGGTATTTTGCCTGGTGGAAATGCTGCTCTTTTGATACTTTTCAGTGTAGCGATGATCCTAGCTTTCTGGCACTAGAAGGTAAGCATATTATATACACATTTGATCATACCGACTAGTTAGTAACCCTTGTGTCTGGTGTTATTTTGACAACTTCGGTTCATTTAGGACTTAATTAAAGATCACCAGCTGTTTATTTGGACTAGTGATTTCTATGTTAGCATGTCCTAAAGATTAGACTTTACAGTTTAAGAATTGTGTCTCTATATATGACTGTTACATACGTTCAGAATCAGCCTAGACTACTATGTATGGTTGAAGCTTTATGCCCTGTTTGGTTGTAAAAAATTGAGCTCTGAATTGGCATTTTGGAATTGAAGACCCCAATTCTGGTGTTTGATTGTAGTCTGAATTGAAGTGTGGAATCCAAAACCAATTCAGAGGCACTCCCCCCGCGCGGCCACTTACCGGTTGGCCAATTCAGAGGTCTAGACCTCTGTATTGCCTCTGAATTGGCCGTCGCTCGCTCCATCTCTTTCCCGAAAAACAGAACAAGCAAAAGTACGAGCTTTTCGCTCTGTCCCCGCGCTGGAGAACGCAAGCGCGCCGGCGCCGCCAGGTACGACCTCGCCCCTGCCCTCCCTCCTCCGTTCCCACCCCGCCCCTGCCCTCCTTCTGCCCCTTCCCTCCGTCTTCCCTCTTCCCGTTCCCCGTCGGTGCGCCCCCGTGGAACCCTAGCTACTGGAGCAGGTCCGGCGGCGGCGTGAGCAGCTAAGGCGGCGGTGCGACGTGCTAGAGCGGCGGCGGTGGTAGGTGGTCGCGGCTGCCGGAGGGTGGCAGAGGAGGAGGATGCGGGTGAGAGGAAGGAGAGCGGCGGGGTGAGGAGGAGAAGGGGCAGTCCGGCCGGGGAAGGGGAAAACCGGGGCGGCGCTCGCCGGGGATGGTGTGGTCGGGGATGCGGGCGACAAGGCCGGCTGGCGCTGGAGGTCAGGGAACGAGGGGGGCGGCCGGGTCGCCGAGCAAGGAGGCGGAGGGGACGCGTCGGAGGACGAGGTGCGCGATGCGGAGGACGGCGGCACGGGAGAAGCGGAGGAACGGGGCAGAGCTCGGGGAGGTAGCCGCGGTGGTGACTGGAGCCTAGGCCTGCCCTGTGCTGTGTGCGATTTTGGCCCCTAGGGTGGTTGATTTGGAGGATGCCGATTTTGGCCTGAACTGAACCAATTTCGTTTTCTGTTTTGCAGATTATCAGGTGAAGGAGTGGTTTTCACAACTGAAGGTTTAAATTTCGTTTTGCACACTATGAACTTGTGGCTGTTAATTTTTGTCATGTGTATTATATTTTCTGGATTATTAATATATTATTGTGTGAAAATTAATATTGAGAAACATCTGAAATATACTGGTATATTTTCATTCATATTACAGAGGTTATATTGTTCAAAGTCAAAAATACTCTCAATTCCACACATGTGACATCCAAACAGCATTTGGTATTCCATTGAAACTTGAATTCTATAGCTGAATACCACGCGCATCCAAACAGCATTTGTGGTATTCCATTGAATTGGGGAATCTGGTTTTCCATTGCCAATTCAATTCGGAGCTGAATTCACTGCATCCAAACACAGCATTAGATGAATTGTATCCCTCATGGTTTTATTTCTTGTACTATCGCTGCAGCTTCTGTGGGTCCTATCTCTGTAATGTCGATTCAAGCTTGAACTTCATTCCGTTTATGCGTGTAAGAAGTCAGTTGTTGTAGGGAAACTATCTTGAAGTTGATTGGTGCTAGAAATCTTGATTTGATCGTGCTCACTTATTCTTATTATTTAAATATTATTTTAATAAGATGTTGGACCACCAAACTTTGATCGACAAACCGTTTTGGCCATGTTGATGGGCGTGGCGTGGCAAACGAGACTGACTAGAAAGCTTGATATCTAATTTTTAGCACAGGTCTAAACCCCTGATGTGGTAGTGTTTCTCTTGCAACGTGGTATCATTGTGGGTGGCTATCGGCTAAAAAGGCCAGGTCTGCAAATATGCCTGTTAAGGGGATGGATGATTTATAAAAGATTAAATAGTTCCAAAAGGTACAAATAAGTCATCTGCAGCTCTGCATTTTGCTTCCTGGATAAGTAGAACAATCTTGAAACCAGAATATAATTAGTTAGTTTGCTTTGCTACTCCAAGTGTGTTGTACCAATAAGCATTAATAAGATGTGCTGCTACTTTGATATGATTGTTGCCTAACCTAAAATCGCATGCCTTCTTATCTTCGTATCTTGTCCTAGCCTAGTGGCGGATCTAGGGGGTGGACAGGGTGGTCCATGGACCACCCTGAGATTTCCAAATATGCCATATACCATAGAAGAAAAATAAAAATAATATGCATTTTAACTAAAAAAAAATGCATTTCTATGAACAATTCCACTGTAGGACCACCCTGACTTGTTGAGCTGGATCCGCTACAGGTCCTAGGTGGCTATCCTGAATATCTCTGTTTCCAACCCTACTGGAAGACAAGATACCCTGTCTGTAGGAGTAAGATAATGTGCCAGATTTCAGTTGCGGCGGCGGTGCTTGATATACATCACTATGATATAGATTTGACAGTACTACCTTTGTGATCTTAGGATTCAGATATTCGGAGAGCCTAAAAATCTAATGAGTCTATCTGAAGGTTCGGCATTATTTTCATGTAGAAAGACCACACCACACTGGGCACAAGTGAAGAAACTGTAGCTAGTAAAAATCATAGGTGCTGATTTTTAAGGTGAAATGAATCTGAGCAGTGGAGCTGTGTAGTCATTCTGTAAGCTGCAGTTTTCATTTATACTCAAACCATATCACAGTACTGGACGAGTTTAACATCGGATATTCCTCCTTATTTCCTTATGCACTCGTCCCTAAGTGCATGTCAGTAATCCACTGCAGTTGATCTCTCATTTTGGTTAAGCCCTCCTTTTCTTCTTCTTTTTTTGCGTACAACAGGAGATTTTGTTAAGTGAGGTCTGTTCTACAATCCAGGCTAAACCGAACCTCTCTTAGCTGCTGCGGGAGGTCAACACTTGAGAGCTCTCGGGTATCTTCAGCGAGTCCACTGGTCAATGCCGCACAACGCAACCCTGATTTCCTGAATGCATAACGCAGCCAGCTGTGGGCTGTGGCCCTTCTTGTTCTGTCGTCAAAGCTTGCATCCATATCCAGCTTAGCCCAGCCGTCCGCCCGTCCCTCTATATTCACCATGTATACAGCCTTCCCTTTCATTACTGTCGGGATTTTTTGAGACGGTGAACATTGTTCCCAGATACAGTAGTACGGAGTAGTTCTTCAGAAATTTAGCTGACTGTTGCACCGAGACCTCTACTTTCGCATGAACAATGTCGTTGCAAATAAGAGCATCTCCAGCGGGGCTTCAATGGGCCGCCAATAGCCCTATTGAACGTGCCGGATGAAATTTGGCGCCCACTCGCAGCGTCAATAACCCGTTTTTGTCCGGCATGTTCAACCCACGTCCTCCGCTTCGGAAGCCGCTTGTGCGCGCTGGACATATCTTCGAGCGACGCTCCGACGGGTAGGCCAGCCGTGTCATCGACCCAAGACCTGAACCGCCCCGGTCAAAGACATTCATGACGTCGGCAGCGCTGCAGTGAGGCGTCATTTCACCTTTGCTGCACGGCGGCGTCAATGCGGGCACGCCTTTTCAAGGCGCCGCTCACCACTCTCCGACGGCGATAAAAACCGTGTCGTGCCCACCCCCAATCTGACAATCATCGCCCACGCACTCCTCTCTTCCGCTGCGCAAAACCCTAGCTAGACACCTATGATGACGATGTCGCTCGACAAGCGCAACAGCAGAGCCGCCACCAATTGCTTCCGCCCACATACGCTGCTTAAGGAAGAAGCGGGGGTGCTACACGACAACCACTACCCCGCGCCGCCGGACATGCGAGCCCCTCGAGGGTCGACGCTCAACATAAATGGCATTCTGGTGCCCAACCCGCCCACGCCGATGAGTCGTGACTGGCGGGGCGTGGTGATGCGCCACTACTGTAGCGCGCTCACCCCCGAGCATCGCGACGAGCCCCAGTGGCATCCGACCCCAGCCAACTACGAGTGCTACGAGGCCGAGTTGCGGCGGCTCCACCATGAGGAGATGACCACCTGGACCGGCGAAGGGCCGCCGCCGCAAGACAAGAACTCTGTTGGTTGGTACTTGTTCTGAGGCGCGTGCTCGAGTGGGTCATGGAGCACATCGCCGCCCGCGGCCGTCCCCTCTACACCCCCCCCCCCTCGTTCACGACGCCCCCTCCGAACCGCTGGGCGTCGAGGAGAACGGGGTCATCGTCGTCCGGCTTGGGCTCCTCCTCCTCCAGCGGCACGTCGATGCCGCTCACGCCTAAGCCAGAGGTGAAGGAGTAGGTGTGCACTCCGGCGAGGCACAGTGGGCGCAGCGGTGGCCGCATCGTCATCCGCGACGCCTTGACCCAGCAGCAGCGCGGCAGCAGCAGTCGGGCTCCTCCTCCTCGTACGCCGAAGAAGGTGAAGACAGAGTACGAGGCCTTGATCAAGGCGCAAGAGATGCTCTTCGACCCCGCCGCTGATCCCAACGGCTGCCCCGGGCTGGCCGTCGTGTTGCAGGAGTCGATGAACGACATCCTGCCGCTGGACGAGGCGAAGGCATGTGCGTGGTCCCTACAGATCACCGGGACGTCGTTCCTCGACCTCACCGCCGACGACCGCAAGGCTGGGCCTAGTGGCGTCGTCAAGAACGAGCCGACGGCGCCGGCGCGACGGTCAAGGCCGAGCCGCTGGACTACATCGTCTCCGTCCGCTATCGATGTCGTCGTTAGATTAGATTTAGGATTAGTTTTTCAAATTTCGTTCAAATCTGCAAAGTTTTCTAAAGTTTGAACGGAATATATCAAATTTATGAATTTTTTATTTATAAATTTCTTTCAAAGTTTTTCAAAATTCATTTAAACGGGCTCTTTCCAGTCGTGGCCCGATACGCGCCAGTTCGTCCGGACGGCGTCAATACAGCCCGTTACGCGTATCCAGATGTTGTATTGACTTTGTGATTGGAGATGCTCTAAGCCATGCTCTCTGACTCAAGTCTCCAGAACAACTTTTGCTTGTGGTCGTTTCCTCGTTCACCCCACTGAGCAAAAAAGCTGAATCGATTTTATGCCGGTAAGTATGAGGTCCGATTCAGGAATCAGGAGGTAGCATCCAGAAGTGACGAACAACACGTGGCAGTGGCCTCGACTTGGTGCACCCCACAACGACGTGTATCGAGCACATTGAGTTCAGGCATGCATGTGGCTTGTCAAGCAACGATGAAATTACTTGTAGTAGCTTTTGGTATTAGAAAAACATTGGCTTGGCGAGCAAGGAGCCACATATGGGCACGGCCGACGGCAGCACGTGGAAAGAACATGACAAAATCATGAAAATATAGATATTTGTAGTTGAATCATGGACTCTTTAAAGCAATATAAGTATCCCTGCTAGAGATAGAGACGGACTAGAAGATACATATCGCTACTAGACGTGTCATGTGTCAAGTGGCTGGCTGGGAGGGCCACGGTGGACCGGTGTCCAACTGTTGGTCCAACCTGCGGCTGGGGGCACGTGCCTCGTGGCTGCAGCTCCTTCGTCCATGGCTTTTCGTCACGCATGCGCTGTACTACATCTACGCGGAGCCGCCGCCCTGTCCTTTTGAGGCGAGCCAGACAACGGCCAGGCAGCGGCAGCAACCGCAAAGGTAAAAATAAAGGACGATGCTACACCGTGGTCGACCACGATCTAGTTTAGAGCGTGCTCAGTCCGACAACCCATATATGAAAATTTTAAACTTTCCTAAAACGGAAATACATCTTTTCACGCGCGGGTGTGAAACTCCTTGGGCATAAAGGCATGTACAATGGGGTGATGTCAAGCTTCTCTTAGAGACGTCACGTTGGATTTTTGCTTAGTTGGAGGAGAGAGAATGAGGAAAGTGAGGGTTGTCTTCTCTTAGTTAAGGGATAATCTTTTAAATATTAAGAGAAGCCTATTTAGTCCATTGTACCATATGCCTTCTCTTATTAAGTCAATTTCATACTAAATTTACTTAATTCTCATTAATTGCTAGAGATGATAATAACAGATAACGCATTGTATGACCGATATTTATTGCTGTTTCCAAATGACGTGGAGGTATAAGAGAAGACCCGTCCTCCCTACCATTGTACATGCCCTAAAAAAGAAAAGGGAATCTCATCCACACAGTCCAGACTATGAAAGGGTAACCCAGCTGCATGCACTCCATCCACGCATTTAATTAGGAAAACCAAAAATTCAAAATGTTTTGTAGTTTAATCTTTTTATCCGATTCAAGATCCGTTTTCACTGTTAGACTAGTCGCGACGAGATCTTTAAAATTAGATCCCATATCGATATGCTTTAACGACTTTTTTTAGGACGTAACTTTCAAACTTACATCCAATCAAAGTTACATCTAGTTTATAGAAAAAGTTACGTCCCAGCTCACAAATAAAGTTACATATAGCAAAAAAAAGTTACATCCTAGTAAGCGGAGAAAGTTACATCCAGCAAAAAGTTACATCCCAGCTAGTAGAGAATAGTTACATCCAGCAAAGTTACATTCTCCAAAGTTACATCCTAAAAAAAAGTCGTCAAAACATATTGACATGGGATCTAGTTTCGAAGATCTTGTCGGGATTAGTCCAACGGTGAAAACGGAATCTAATTTGGATAAACAATTTGAGCTAGAAAACATTTCAAAGTTTCAAAAACCGTAAATAAATGCGCAGGTGGAGGCTCTACAGTGGCACGCCATGTGAACTCGTGTTTGACCAGAACCACGTGACCTCGTGTTCCGTGCGCGGGCTGTCAGATCCTGATCACGCGGAGGCGAGGAGTGAGCTCGCGATTGTCCCACAACGTGGTCAGCCACAAAGTAGAATCTGCGAAAGATAAAAGTATTGTCCTAGGGTCTTTTGTTTCCTCTCAGCGCTGAGAGTATATCTGGCCATTTCTCGGGCCGGGCAGAAAAACCAGATCCGAGCCCAGCCCAGCCCGACTGTCCGGCCGTAGAAATTGGGTCCGAGCCTAATCCGAGCCCGAAAAAGCCCGACCAGGTCGGCCTGGCCCGACTACAGCTGAAATTGTGTTTTGCCTAAGCCCGAGCCTGGCCCGACCCGACCGTCGGGCTCAAAATTCAGACACAAGCCCGGCCCGATGGCACAGTCAGGCCGGGCCTAGTCGGGCTTTTTCCCGTCGGGCCGACCGGGCCGGGCTGGCCATGGCCAAGCCTAGCAGGGAGGTTGCTTGCCTGCAAGTGTACCAATGACAAAATGTGTGAAGAACAAATTGACTATGAAAGTGACGCAAGATTCGACATGAAATTGAGCAAATAAACCTGAAAACATATTATGTTCTTTCAATGTCCTTTTGGTACTACCTGCTGGACAAAGTTACACATATTCTGGGGAAATCAACTTAATAGACTGGACTTGGTGGCTGATGCAAGGAGGTACATGAAGCCCAAGTTTATGGAAACTTTTATGATTGTGGCCTGGATTATTTGGAAGGAAAGAAATGATCTGGTTTTCAATGCTATACTTCTAGCTCTAGATTCTTGGAAGAATAGGTTCACTACTGATTTTAGCCTTTTGGTTCATAGGACCAAGGAAGAACTTCACAGCTACATCTCTATTCTTGTTGATCATCTTTGAGCTCAGCTCTAAAAGGATGGCTTCTTAGCATCCAGTCTTGTAACTTTGTAAATATGTAAAACTTATGTTAATTTATAAAAAGAGACATTAGGGATTTTTGCCCTAGTGTCATAAGGTTTAAAAACCGAAAACATATAGGATTAGAAAGCATGAAAAATCATAAAATACGAACGGGGCTCTCATCTCCCCTCCTTGTTTCTCTCTCCTCCCCCGTCTCCCCTTGAGATTCTCCTTTGTCGTCTCGGCTCCTCCCTCCTGTCTTGTCGGCGGCTTTGTCGTCGGGCGACGATGGATGGGGGGAGGCCGGTCCCTTGTACAGTATAGTAGTAGTAGTTAGGGATAGCGTTTGATTCCTTGTGGCGAATAGCGTGATGCCGTCTGCTCCCGAATGGCGGCTCCGGTGTGGAGGCGCTTGTTCTTGTCGCGCAACCATGGTGGTTCGTGGGATGGGCGAGCGAATCTGCAGAAGCGTGCTCAAATAAGCTCGAAGGGGTTCGCAACGTGGTTGATCTGGTGAGTTTCCTATGCCTCCTGTGATGGCTTGGTGCTGGAGAGGGAGCGGTGGAACTACTGGACTCGGCGGTGGCTGCAACCCTGCGGAACAGGGACGTGCGTGCCATCTGGATGCTGTAACGTCCTTTGACGGAGCTCCCAAATGGCGGCACAAGCTGGCCGTCGGCCTAGGGTGGCCCTCCGTGCTTGTCATTAGGAGCCCGAGTTTCTTATTCCTCCTTCACTAGAGGATCTACTATCTCGGTTCTGGGAACCTCTCTGGTGTCCCCAAGTGGCGTAGTCCCCGGCGAAGGCGCTGGTACCAGGACCTCGAGGTCAACCGATGATGGTGGTGCAGACCAGGGACCTTATCGCTTTTTGCTATCTTTTTAGGGTCATGTTTGTAAAAGCAAAGGGTTGTGTTGTAATTTTATTATCTGTTGGGGTCCTTCTTGTAATCAAGTACGCACCGCGTGACTAATGCAGTTCCAGGTCTTCAACCCTGTTTTCGTTCAAAAAATCATAATAGACAACGAACCATACATATACTCTTAAGATATTCGACACGACCAACACGAAGTAGTATAAAAGACCAACGTTAGAGCATCATTGATTTGTGTGTCGAACACACACAAAAAAAAAACCTGTCCCAATGCGGTCTCCAAAAGACCCCACACGAAAAAATTCCATTCCCATATAGACCCACTAGTCAGCCAAACATGTCATTCTCACTGTGTTTATCTCTCCATGGACATGCAATCTACCTAAAAAGAAAAAAACAGGATAGAAGATTGGGAGAGTTTTCTTTAGATCATCTGGGGACAATTCCCTCGGCTCCATTTCATAGAAAATGAAACAATCAGTCTCATTCAAACAGAAATGAAACACCTAGATCTACCAGAGTAGTTCTTGAATCCAGGCTAGCCCAAAGTTAGAGTTTTTCTGGCTTACAAAAGTGCACGAGGCTAGCCACCGCTAGGCCTCAGCAAGGCTACACTACCACACACTCACATCTAGAGCACCACATGAATCGACTTGCTCTCCTCTAGGTGGGCTCGAAGGTACGCCAGTGAAGCTCGTCCCCCATGAGTAGCAGTCGAGACACCTTCCTTCCACGAAGATCCCCAAGCAAATCCGTGCACTTCACCTTTCTAGCAAAGCCAAAGGCGCCTTCAAGCTGGCGATTAGCTTTTCCACGAACTGCACAAGTTTTCCCTGCTCCAGATCCTTGAAAGGTTTTTGACAGTTTTCCAGGTATGTCAACACTAGACGCCACACCTATTTCATGGAAATCCAAGAGGCTCTATTAAAATCTAAGGAGTTTTTGTTATTCTAGATACCCCAGAGTACAGCATAAGAAACTACATTGAAATGCAGAAACCTCTTATTACAAAGCCATTGATATGTCTCAAACGTATCTATAATTTTTGAGTGATCCATGCTACTGTTGTGATATTGTCACATGTTTTTACTGTTATTTATATTATTTTTATGCTTTTTGTCGGACTAACCTATTGACAAGATGCCCAGTGCCAGTTCCCTGTTTTTGCTGTCTTTTTGTTTCAGAAATTTACTTCTGGAAATATTCTCGAAATTGGACGAAAATTTACGGGGATTATTTTTACGCCAAGACGAAGACGGAGTCTGAAGGGCAGCCTCGGAGGCAACCCACAGGGCACACGCGGGTAGCTGCCGCGGCCCAGGGGGACCCGCGGGTGGGGCCCGCCCCTGCCCTGTGGGCACCTCCTCGGGCCCCTCCGACTCCTATAAAATCACAATTAACCTAAAAACGTCGAGGCGGTGATTATTTTCCAGAAACTCGACCCCGACGCGCCGTCACCGAAAACCCTAGTTCGGGGTCCAATCTGAAGCTGATCCCAACACTCTGCCAAAGGGGAGATCGATCCCGGAGGGCTCTTCATCGACATGCCTTCCTCCGGTATGATTTGTGAGTAGTCTCACCTTGGACCACGGGTCCATGGCAGTAGCTAGATGGTAGTCTCTCTCTCTTGTGCTTCATGTCTTATGATCTTGTGAGCTGCCTAACATGATCAAGATCGATTATTGTAATGCTATGTGATGTGTTTGCTGGGATCCGATGGATTATGAAGTTATGTTCAGATTGTGCATGATTCATATATGAGTAATTTATGTTCTTGCATGCTCTCCGATGTGCGTAGTTACTTTGGCCAAGTGATTGTGTGTATCTCCAAGAGAGGGTATTTATGTTAGATAGTGGGTTCATGCCCCCTTTTGTTCCTGGGCACGAGTGACAGAAACGTCTAAGGGTGAGGGTGTGCTGTTGCTACTAAGGGTAAAACAGCGATGTTAATGTCTATTTTGATATTAGTATTGCTTACTTCATGCACTTTACTTAATGCAATTGTCTGTTGCTTGCAACTTAATACCGTTGGGTGACAGGCTGGATAGCAATCCCACGGTGGACTATTTAGACAAAGACGCAGTTGGACTCAACGGTCTTTGTTCCTTGCCGTGATGCCTCCATAAATATTATTATGTCCTTTTTGTCATAGCTAAATTGGGTTTGTGTCATGATCTTGTCAATTGCCTAGCTGTAATTCGTTCACCCATCACATGCATATTTTATTTACTTGAGAGACTCCACTAGTGAACCCTACCCCCGGTCCATCTTTTTACATTGTTTTCAACCTCATTTACTTGCTTTTAATCATCATTACTCCTCTGGTCACTTTTCATATTTTATCTATTTCATCATACAATTAACCGCTTTGTGTTCTACGAGACCGGAGAGATTGACAACCTCTCCGCCGTTGGGGGCAAAGTATTTTGGTTGAGTGTGTGCAGGTCCACGTCTGTTGAAGGTTAAGCGCCAGAGATCTTCAACATTCACCTCGTTGTTGATTTCAAAGTCCTACTGGTTCGATAAACCTCAATTTTTTAATTGAGGGAAAACTGCTACTAGCTACAATTCCGCCTTCGCTTGGGGCACCACCCAACTTATCAATATCCACCATTATCCATCTAGTTGCAATAGATTCAAAGTTATTGACATGGATACCAAATACTTCGAACACCATGCCCCATAAATGTCTAGAGACTAAGCATTCAAAGAAGAGATGTTTAACAGTCTCCACTTCTTTACAAAGATTACACTCTAAAGGTTTTACTATGCCCCTTATTCTCATATTATCTCTAGTCATGATTTTGTTTTGTGAAAGAGCCACAAGAAAACCTGGACCCTAGGAGGGATTTTCAACTGCCAGACAACTGGGAGATAAATCTGTTGGATCCCTCTAAAATTAACTATTGAATACATTGACTTCGAGGAGTACACCCCATTCGACTCATATTGCCAAACTAGCTGATCATCCTCCCCAGAGAAGTTTACACTTCTAATGATAGACAACAGCTCCTGCCATTGAACCATCATTGCATCAGTAAACGTCCTCCTAAAAGTGCATCTCAAGTGAGTCTCATCCCAGAGCCCGTGAATTGTTTTTGTCTGTTGGTTACAAACAAAATAAATACCCCAGAATTAGGTAGCTAAGGGGGAGTTCCCGAACCAGACATCCTTCCAAAATTTGACTGAAAAGCCATTACCTACATGCCACCTATACTCCATTTTAATTGCATTTGCCGCCCACATCACACCCTTCCAGAAAACTGAAGGATTGACTTCATGACAGCAGAGAATGTTGGGGGTTCCTAGTATTATACTTAGAATCTATGACTTTCTTCAACAGTGAACCCTCTCCTTGGATATACCTTTTAATCCATGAGCCTAACAAGCTAAGGTTTAGGTCTTGCAGGTTTGGAATGCCTAAACCTCCATACTGTTTTTTCATACAAATGGACGTCCAATTAGCTAGATGAATTTCATGGTTACCCTCTTCATCATTCCACATAAAATTGGCCATCTGAGTATTAATCATCTAGAGGGCCCACTTTGGGAATTTAAAGAAGGATAACAAGTAAATGGGGATGCTAGCTAGACAAGCTTGGATTAACACTATTTTAGCTGCAGAGGACAAAAGTTTCCCCCTCCAGCTAGCAATTCTATTAATAATACTTTCTATTAGAGGTGCTAGGTCCTCCTTTCTAAGTCCATCAAAGTGAAGGGGAATCCCTAAGTATTTAACTGGAAAGTCCCCTACTACACACTGAAATATGTCAACAAAAGGTTGGGTTTCCTCCCTATTCATATTGATCGGAATAAGTTCACTTTTATGATAGTTGATCCTCATTCCAGAGATTTGTTCAAACCAGGTGAGGATCAATTTCATGTTAATAGCAGATTTAGAGTTTTTCTCCATAAAAAGCAAAGTATCTTCTGCAGACACACTACTCCCCTAGGGTTAAAAGAAGGACAAAGACCCTTTATCAAACCCTGTTCACTACACCTAATAAGCATTTTAGAGAAAACATCTACCATAGACATGTTATATGCACAGGTGGAGATGCTCTTAAACAACCACAACCGCACAGGAGATACCACATATTCGAGTGGCCGCAGAAGAACCACCTCTGCCTTGCCTAGGCGCCACCTACAGGCAATATCTCTGCGGGGGGGAGAAAGATGAAGTCGGCACTGACGTCAAGGAGTACCATCTCCATCCGTTCACAGAACATTTTGCAGGGGAGACAGCAGAGGTTCAAGGTTCATTGAACCACGCGACCACTCCGCGGTCACAATCTTGCCCATTACGCTTTCCACGTACGGAGTACCTACCTACAGCCGCTTCGTCCTCATCACACAAATCGCACGTGCTCTCTCGGATCCAATCGGACGTCACCTGTCGACGCAGGGAAAACCCATCGACGGCTGCAAGGGTCGGTAGCCGCGCGACCACCCATCGCGACGCCTTCTCATCATCATAGCCGCCGCCGACCCCAAATCCCCATCCAGCTACTACCTTTTGACTCTTTTCCCGATCAACACCTTCGCCGGAAGCTTCTCCTCCTCCGGTCGGTGTCCGGTCCTCCCTATTTATCCCCCTTGGCACCCCCGTGCACACACCATTGCCCACCACCCACCTCCACACTCCTCAACCCACAGCTCGCTCACCACGTACAGCAGTAATAGCAACCACCAAACCGGAAGAATCTCTTGCAACGGCGATGGCGGCGGAGCGGCGCCGGGACGCGGAGGCGGAGCTGAACCTACCTCCGGGGTTCCGGTTCCACCCGACGGACGAGGAGCTGGTGGCGCACTACCTCTGCGCGCGCGCCGCCGGCCGGGCCGCGCCGGTGCCCATCATCGCCGAGGTCGACCTCTACCGGTTCGACCCGTGGGAGCTCCCCTCCAGGGCGCTCTTCGGCGCCCGGGAGTGGTACTTCTTCACGCCGCGGGACCGCAAGTACCCCAACGGCTCCAGGCCCAACAGGGCCGCCGGGGCGGGGTACTGGAAGGCCACCGGCGCCGACAAGCCCGTCGTGCACGCGGGGAGGACGGCCGGGATCAAGAAGGCGCTGGTGTTCTACAGCGGGAAGCCGCCAAGAGGGGTCAAGACGGACTGGATCATGCACGAGTACCGCCTCACTGACACATCCGGAAGCGCCGCCAACGCCAAGAAGAAGAAGAAGAAGGACGGATCGCTCAGGCTCGACGACTGGGTGCTCTGCCGACTCTACAACAAGAAGAACGAATGGGAGAAGATGCAGCAGGACAAGGCGGCGGCTAAGGCGGCGGCTAAGGCGTCGGAGTCGGTCTCGTGGGGGGAGACGAGGACGCCGGAGTCGGAGATCGACAACGACCCGTTCCCGGAGCTGCTGCAGGACTCGCTGCCGACAGACGCGATACTGCCCAAGGAGGAGGTGTTGCAGGAGCTGGATAACGACTGGCTCATGGGGATCAACCTCGACGACCTGCAGCTGCCCCTGCCCTGGGACGACTCCTACGCCGCCTCCTTCCTGTCCCCGGTCGCCGCGATGAAGATGGAGCAGGACCTCAGCCCATTCTTCTGAGCTCTGACTCTCGTGTGCCGCGTAACTGTAGATAGTTCAGACTTGTTCAGGATTCAGACAAGACATTCTTTCGTTTCTGTTTAATTTTCTTTTTTTCTTCCTATTCTTAGTTTTGTGTTTGTTAGAGATGGTTTGATTGATGACAATACACCCCCGTGTTAATTTAACTCTTGAAATGAGACGAATATTAATCGAGCCTTAGATAATATACTACTAGTACTCATTGCATTTCTGAAAAAGAGAAGTTAAGAGGATTTTTTTTTGACAGAGAAATGTTAAGAGGTTGTAAACGCTGTCCAGAGAACATTGAGACTAGCAGGTGCTCCGTCAATGACTTGGAATTGGGATTTGAATTTCGTGCACCTTGCGCACCCCCATCAGATACTCCTAGGTGGGAAAGAACAAAAATAATTTCGGGATTCTTTTATGTTGGTTTGAGAATAATCTTAGGTTCTTCTCGGCCGAACTGAGCTGAAGCTCGGGCGAGGTTTCTCCGAGCCTCCAAGGTACAACACCTTTGATGTGTTAAAAAACAGGTTTGACATTTTGTTAAGGAAAACAACATTTTGAGATGGTTTGACATACCTAATTTGTGTGTGGTGCTTGCATCTGCATGGGTCCCTCTCAGGTGAAAGTTACCAAGCTCCCATGAGCCCCCCTTTAGACTTGCTCGGCTGGGTGCTATTATCTGAAGCTGGCCTTAATTTTGGGAAATTCATATTGGTCCCGAGCTCACGAGTTCTTATATTTTTCATTTTTTTTAGAGACAAACATAACATTCGTACGAAGTTCCGGAATGAAATGACACTTTCTGAAAAACTTATATATGTTCATCTCTAAAAATTTCAGATTTTTTAATAATGTTTTACTTCTTTTCTGAAAATATCAGGAGAATGTGAGATCTAGAGTCAAAAAGCCTCTCCCAAATTTTGGTAGTACTTCCAAATGGTACTTCGTATGTGGGCTTCAAATCATGGTTGTGATAAATTATGTGAGCCTGAAAATAAATCTGTGGGCTTGAATTCACGTGGGCTTTGATCTGTTTGACCATTTCTATGTCAAATATGATCCAATAATCACACCCGTTAGGTGGGCTCTTCTTGAGGTCTCGGCTAGATTAGATGGATAGTGTGCTGCCATGTTGCTTATCTTAATTGGAAAGTCATTGTTGGCTTCGGTTGGCTCTGAAATGGATCATCTATTGTTGCCTTCTTGCGTGATGATTATGATCCAAATGACCTATTTGACCCAATATGACCCAATTGATCCAATCATCCTTAAAGTTGCCTTAGATGAGGATTATCTCTCTAATCACCTTTGGAGATCAAGACTAGTTCTTGATTTTCATAGGCTAGAGCCAAAACCAGACATTCCTGACAAGAAAGGTGAATAAAAACATTCTAACCCTATCCAACATTTTTATTTATCTTTGTGTTTATTTTGCAGGTGCAAAGAAATGGAGATGAAGATCAAGATTTAGTTTAGGTTATTCTTTTAGTTTTTCTTCATGTAGCCTTCTTTATAATTCTTGTGGGTATTTGTCAATTACAATAATTATTGCTCATATATTCTTAAAATTAATAAATAATGCTTGCAGTTAATTCTTATTTTAATAATTTATTTCTCAATGATATTTCATGATATAAGTTATTGAACATTATTTGTTTTGATATTCATATTTCAATTCCAACTCTATTCTTGTATTGTAGTGTGATGATTGTAATCTTTGTGATGTTCATATTCATATTGTTCCAACAATCCAAATTTTTAAAAGTTCATGTAGAAATCCATCGCACACATCTCAATGATCTAACACTAGTTCATCGATTAGAGTGAAACTTCGATCACTTTTTAAACTTTTGTTTTTTAGATGCATGATTACAAGATGCACAATTCTAAATTCTACCCTCGCTAGACCTAAAACTATGAGACCTGAAAATACTTTCAAGTTAACATTGCGAAACTGTTGATTTACTCGTTACTTTGCAATTGATACTATTATCCAAACTTCAACCACTCATCAAACTCTTAAGTTATTCCAAGCGTGTGTGTGGTTGAGAGTGAAACCTCGACTGCTACAGTCTTATTAGTATTCATTGGCGACCATCACGTGAAAGTGCATGGTCGCCCCCGTGCATGGTTTTGGTAATTAATGACAATCTCTATGGACTAATATTTGCATTGAGCTATATTTGTAGGTTGTCCATTTGTTTGCTTGTTCTCCATTTGTTGGAGTCAAGGTTAAGGGAAGAAGAAAAGTTTGTGTTGATCAAGGCTTTGTGCGGGTTGATCATCACTCAAGGCCAAGTGAAGATATGCCGAAGAGAGCGTCTCCCATCTTGGTGTATGGGGGAGCATCAAGTGAATCTTCACCGAAGCGCAATCGAGGAAGGTGGTGCGTCTTGAGGAGATGAAGATCGTCTTCATCGACCTCAAGTGGTTTAAGCGCAAGGCAAAGGTATGATCTTGATAGGGTTTCTATTTTACCGGTCTCATGGTGTTTAGTGAGAGACCGGGTTATAGGATAGATAGCCGTACTATCAAGAGGGGCTCTCGACCGGATATCGTGATCGCATCATCGTGGAGAGCACAAGCCTTTGCATCCATGCAATCATCTTTATTGGTTCTTATTTGTCTCTAATCGTGGTGTGGTCTTGGTGCTTGTCATTCTCGTCATGACAAAGCTAAGTTCAAAGGTAGCTTTTGTTGTCCTCTTTCCAACAAAATTGGTTTTATTTCATTTGGACTTCATTTGCAAAAGTTTCGACATTTCCGGTTTCCAAAATAGAGGTTAAACTTTCCCCATTTGGTTTTATAATATTTTCTTGGACTATGATGTTTCTCTGCATAATCTTGTTGTGCTCGTTGTGACTATTCCAACGAGTCCAAGATTATCGAAAACGGAGTTCGTGGGTGAAAGTTATTGCATTTCCGATTTGCAAATGGGAGTTTTTACCTTTCCCCATTTATCTTTATATTATATTCTTGGACTATGATGTTTCCCTGCATACTCTTGTAGTGCTCGTTGTGACGATTCCAACGAGTCCAAGAATACCGAAAACGGAGTTCGTATGTGAAAGTTATTGCGTTTTCGGTTCGGTCGAATTTTCAAAACAGAAAAATCAAAGAGAAAAAGGGGGGGGGGGGGGGGGGGGGCGAAGCAGCCAGGCCAGCCATTTGGCCAGCCATGATGGCCGGGCACAAACAGAGGATGGCCAGCCATTTGGCCAGCATGGCCGGCCTCCCCTGTCCAGCCTCGCGAAAATGCCCCAACGGCTAGTTTTGGCCTCCCTTTTAAGTGGTCTTCTTCCCCATTTGGTCTCCAACTTTTGGCCATCATTTGAGCTCTTCTTTTCTCCATTGTTTCCATCTCTCTTGAGCTTTAGATCTCTCAATCCCTCAAATATTTCTTGCTACTTTTTGAGGGAAAAAGAGAGAGGAGGTTTAGATCCACGTTTCCACCGATCAATTTCTTCTCTAAGTGAGGGGAACTCTTGGATCTAAATCTTGGGGTTGCTTTGTGTTCATCCCCTTTGTTCTTCCTCTCTTATTCCCCCCAAAGCATTTGTTGCTTGGTTGGAATTTGGGAGTGAAGGACTTGACCACTTTGTGTGTTCTTGCCTCTTGCATTTGTTGCATCGGGTTGCTCTCCCTACGGTGATACGTGAAGATCAACGTTGAGAAGCTTGTTACTTTTGGGTGCATTGTGTTCCCAAGAGCTTGTGCCTCTTGGGTGCATCGTGTACCCTAGACGGTTGGAGGTGCCGCGAAGACTTCGAGTTGTGAAGCTTCGGCACGATTTGGGAGCCCCCAGTTGAGTTGTGGGTGTGTGCCCCAAAAGTTGTAAGGGCTCCGGAATCCGCCCCGAAGGATTCCGATAGTGGAAGGTGAACCAAACCTTTGGATGCGGTTCATCGGAGAATAGGGTGAGGCCTTTGTGGCATCTTGAGTAGGCCTTTTGTGGCGAGCTCACACCCCTCCAACGAGACGTACTCCCTTAACAAGGAGGAACTCGGGAATAAATCCTCGTCTCCGCGTGCCTCGGTTATTTCTATACCCGAGCTTTTACTTATGCACTTTACATTGTGATAGCCTTCGTGCTTGAAGTTTATTTCTAGCTATCACCTTGTTGCTTGCCTTGTTTAGCATAAGTTGTTGGTTCACTTTAGGTAAACCTAGAATTTTAGGTTGTTGGCTTGTTAATTTAAACACCTAGTTTTATTCCGCAATTATCAAGACCCTAAATAGAAAAAGTTTTAATCGCCTATTCACCCCCCCTCTAGGCGACATCCGGGCATAGCTTGTTCTTTCATCACGTCAGATGCAATTTAGGGTAAAAATACTTCTCGATGAAGACTGTCTCGATCCGCTACACTTGCAGGTATCAATTGGTGAGGCGCCCTCGTGTACTCTACTGCCACACCACACCAGTCCAAGGAGGCTCCTCACTCATTTCTTTTTGCCAACATCTTCTCCGACAACTAGGTAAAATACCTAGAGTCCAAGTTTCATACTATAAGCATCCTATAGCTACATCAAGCTCATACTACAATGTGTGCAACTATCCCAAGTGCACACTGACTCGACGGTCTCTTGATACAACAGGCTCCACATTCACCATGTAAAGCTCTACACAAAGTTCTCCACTTCCACAAAGGCATGAGAAACTCCATATCCCATGACAAGGGCTCCAGCTAGGGCATAACAACTACATGTGAATCTTTTCCTTGAGACTTGTCCACTTGACACTACTAAGAATGGAATGCTACCTACCTTGTGCATGGATTCCTTATGTGCTCAGGTGTGAAGGATCAAGGAAGAGAAGCAAGATTGTCATTTGAAACCTCCAATGTGACTGAGATCTGTCTAAGCTCCAAGCCCACCCGGAGGTACCGAACATCTTATCTAGAACCATCGGACCCGAGAAAGAGAAGTTTAAAAATCCAACACCCCTCTAGAGCCTCTCGACATCCGAAAGCACCAGTACACCCTCTCGACACCAACCTTCCTCCTTAACTATCAACTTCTACCTTGAAACCACCAGGCCAGCTGTGACTGATCTCCGCTTCGTAGCTACCGCGTCTTACCGCTCGGAACCTCCTGACACGTTTCGTGAGAGCAAATTAAGTCGCCCCCATAGGCTTGTAAGTGGCTTTGGCCCACCAAAAATCTAGGGTTAAGGGGCAGTCCCCAATTAATTCTACAAATGAGTGCGCGTGACAGACGACCTATGCATCACACTAGATGGATTATGATGGTATCAAGGTATGATGATAGCATTAAAAAAATTATGCTTAAACTGTCTTAGCTTTACATTATGTTTTTTCTTATACTACGAGGGTTGTATGGGCTGTTTCTTAAAAATGGTAGGGTTTTAATATCTGCCAGCTTTGAGCTGTTTTTCTTTTTTGGCAAAGACTTTAAGCTGGTTGAGGAAGTATATTCTCAGGGGACATGAGAAAGGGCAGTAGCTCCTGGGCCTTTTGCCGGTGACTTGAGCAGACTCTCTTTAAGCGGCAGCTCTTGCAGGCTGTGCACCCCCAAAGCAGCATTTCTAGTTTTCTACCACCTCACACCCTCACACCCTCACATCCACACCCTCCTCTTTCAGTTTCCTCTTCTGGGCCCCCCCTCTCTCTATCATCAAACCCTCCTCCCACTGGAAGCATAAAACCTCTCTCTAGCAAAGCTCTCTCTCCCTCTTGGTCCGGCCGCCACCATGTCAGGGCTCTACAGCCAGGGTTTCTCCCCTGCAAGAACCGCCTCGCCCCAGATTAGGGGCAACCCTGACCATGATAGGTACAGCGCCGCCAGGGATTTGTTCTCCTGGTGCTTGTTGATGATTCTTGATCCAGAGGTTGCTCTCTGTTCCCCTTGGTTTCCCTTTTCGATTGATGCAATTCTAGGCTTCTTTGCAGTCAGTACCTGGCTGAGCTTCTCGCCGAGCATCAAAAGCTTGGGCCCTTCATGCAGGTGCTGCCCGTGTGCAGCCGGCTGTTGAATCAAGGTGAGATCTTTTCTTACCTCATGAATTAATCGTTTTTTATTTTTTTGCTTGTGAGAAAGTGGGGGCTCTGTTTTTAATGGAGAAACCGCATGACCCCCAATGCTTGGATGGCTGCCGATTTCTCTTTAGCTCGTGTGATTGAGCGGTGGTCTATCTGATGTTTGGGTAGACTGGACTAGTTGCCCTCTTGATTTGTCTTGCCATGTTCTGTTCACAAGAGAGATGAGATAATTTGTGAATTTGTACTAGTATATAGAAAGGTGGTCAAGCTTTACTTCCTTTTTTGGGTTATACCATTTGATTTGCCATTAAAATATATAGATGTTTTGTTTTTTTTGGGTCTTGTGCTGAGTGAGATGCTCACTTGAGAAGTTATCTTGACATCAGTAACCAGAAGAAGCGAGAGACAGTGGAAGTGGTGCTTGTATTTTTTCACCGCATCATCATCAGACAGCAGTGTGCCTGTTCCGGATACGTGCGACTATATCAGAAGTTTTGCGCTGTACCATGTATTCTTGATTATTGGCATGCTGGATACTGGAAGTGTGTTGAACTTTGATTCACTAGGAAACTGGATACACGCTTTTAAGATTCTCTATTTTTTATCACATGAGAGCTTTAACTAGGAAACTATTCTCTTTACAACAGAATTTTTTTCGATTCAAGACTAAAATAAGTTGCCTTGACCTGTATCATGTTTGTTGGATAACCATATACTAATTAGTTAGAATTAAAAAAAAGTACTACACTTACAGGGATCCACATTTGATAGGCCGATGTGGAAAGTCCATCAGACCAGTTTACTGTCTTGATCTTGTTGTTTGGTCACAAATATTGCAGTTTAGCTTATTTATTAGTTTGATAATACGGTTCTTGCAAATGTTAATTGGCACCCAATTGGTCACCTCACCTTTTGTGGTTTATGTGGTAAGCAGCTTTACGTGTGGCTGTTCACAATACTTACACCTATTTTGCGGCAAAGCAATGTAGCAATTTTATCTTTCTTCCATGTATATGGCATGGAATATTAAGCAAGTGTGTACAAACATCAATGCTTCTTTTATCATGTATGGGGTTTGGAAGGTCTGCCCCTTTATTTATTATAAATCCTAGCGTATGGTTTAAACAACAGTCTATAGCCATTTATAGCCTGCCTAATCATGTGTTCAGTTCTAACCTTTCAATGTGACAATTTTTTGACTATCAAAACTGCAAAGGTACTCTTCCTTCCATACTACATTTTTACATGGCTTGGGTGGCCGTTTTCTTAATCTTGATGTAAAACCATGCAGAAGGAACTGCACGTACTGTGATATAGCAGGATTTGAAAATAGGGACAAGGCATCCTTATAGAAACTTTGACCATCAGATATCCTCAGCTGTGTTGTTCTTACATTGTACCACATATCACGCTAAACTCGTGCAGTGCTACTTGTGGGAAAGGCTCCCTTTCGTTTCAAGTCTTAGAAATGAATTATGTTGGCTTCTTTTAAATTTCAAAGTGATGGACTCAACTGTCACAATATATTTGTCACTACATGATCAAGATGATCTTAATTTACCACTGATTCTAAAAGGCGTATATTTCATCATGTAGTATCCATCTGCTCATATTTCCTGTAAATGTTTCTCATAAAGCACTTACAACTTGATTACGGCTAATTTTTAATGCTGACATTTCATAGCAAAATACAAATTCCCATTCTGAGCAATAATGCTGATTGTTACTCCTCTTCTTACCTTTGTCTTATTTAGAAATCATGCGTGTATCAAGCATGGCCCACGACCATGGGTTCAGCGATTTCGACAGGCGTCGATATAGAAGTCCTAGTCCTATGTCTTCACCAATCATGCGACCTAATCTACATGGCAATGGATTTGGTCCCTGGAATGGGCTACACCAAGAGGTTGGCATAATAAATTAATTTCTAAAAAAACTACCTTCTGTACATATTATAATCACTCAAGAACCTTCTTTTGCTGCTAAATATATTTAGTAATCAACATTTTCTTTTAAGGTTGGTAATCAACATGAATAGATGTATTCTATTGTGTCTTATCAAAAATAGTAATTTGCTTTTGATATATAACAGAGGGTAGGCTTTCCTCCTCCTGGAACAAGTATGGATTGGCAAGGAGCACCTCCAAGTCCTGGCTCATATATCGTCAAGAAGATTGTGCGCATGGAGGTTCCAGTTGATGCTTACCCTAATGTATGCCTTCTGCAACTTGTTCAATCTTTCAGCACAGTAGACGTTTCTAATCTGTTGTGTTTTCACTGTCCTCCAGTTCAATTTTGTTGGGCGCATTCTAGGACCAAGGGGCAATTCTCTTAAGCGGGTTGAAGCATCAAGTGGCTGCCGTGTTTTCATTAGAGGGAAAGGTTCCATTAAAGATACAGAAAAGGTGACAAATAATTGTACCACTCAATTACTTCGCACTATACTTGTGTAACTTATGTTATATTTATTTACTTAACTTCTGTATCTTGTTAGGCCAAGAAGCTTCTTTGTTATGTTTACTTAACTTCCTTTATGGAACTATTGGACCCTCCTCTATAGCTTTATTACTCCACCATAAATCCTAATTATCCACTGTTGAAACTTATATTCCCATTTTATCTAGTTTATAATATTTCTTAAGTTTGGATCAGAAATTTTAACATATAAATGAAAAGCTGAGAGTACCTAGTTCTGAACTATTTTCTTCACTTGCATGGACGATTGTAGGTGCTTTTCAAGGCAGATGTTATAGTGCATTCTTAGTAGTATGCTTTAGTATTTTACCAAATATTGTTGTTTGCTTGGTACGATTACAAACGCTTGTAGGTGATCGTACATAGTGCACTAAGCTGACATTGCCAGTCCCTCCAACCCTACCCACACACAGACCCACATGCTCACCCTCTTGGGTTTTTTCATAAAGAAGGGGAGTTTGAAATCTTAATACCATAGTGTTTACTCTGCAAGTTTGGGTGGTCATTCCTAGATTCATGGTAGATGTTCATGCATAGCGATTTGTGAATATTAATTATTATCTAAATCTACTAGAGTCCTCATAAAAAATTGCATCTGTTTTCTGTGGTTTAACATTAGTAAAATTGAGTAGTGTATTTACTACAGTATGTTCAGTTGTGCACAAATCCACATCTTGTTCTAAACATCAATTTATTTTGTTTTAGGAGATTATGATATGCGAGAATGAATTTCTCACATCCACATGTCAGATGTCACATATATCCCTATAACATTTGTTCGGCATGGTGCTGTATCTTTTCTTTTGGAAACCAGTCTTCCCTCGTTAATGGTGTTACAACAATATTCTGATATCAAAAGAAGCTTTCCCCCATCTTTTATTTTATCTTGATTAATCATAGACACACAACATCCCTCGTTCCATTTACATGTTTTTTCTGATTTTCCCTCCTATAATACTAAATTGCACAATCTGGGTTTTGGTTTCTTTAGGAGGAGAAGCTAAAAGGCAAACCTGGCTATGAGCATCTGAATGATCCACTGCATGTGTTAATTGAGGCTGAATTACCAGCCAATATCATTGATGCAAGATTGAGACAAGCACAAGAAATCATGGAAGAACTGCTAAGGCCAGTGGTAAGTGTACCTTAAATTCTGCAGCAATATTACGTGGCTTCATTTATTATTTTATTCTCATATTTGGATAGTGCCACTTCAGTATTTATAATTTAAATGTAACCATGGGGTTCACATTATGAAAAGTATCATTTTAAAAAGTATTAGGTGGTAAATTTAGAGGCAATGTTATCAGTTTTCCCATTAGTTAGCTTTCTATCAGTTTGCCCATGACTTTTGGTGAAGGCAATAGCATTTTACGTCTACCATGTTTGTTGGTGTATGCTACTGTTTACACCTCTAGGACATGTAGTAGAATATAGGGCCACTTCCACCACAAGTATGAGCGATGGTTCAGGGTGCATCTGGGAAAGTTGTGACATCCCACACTTGCCCACATCTGCCTGCGCTGCACTACATGGGAGTATGTTGCACCCGCCAACTAATGAAGTGGTTGTGCGGTGCTGCGGCAGGCCACATGACAGACATAACTGGGCAGTGGATATGACAAAGCGAAGACTAGATAGCAATTACACGTATCATTTGTGCACTGCAAAATGTTGCATCAATTCAGTTTTCCTTTTGGCGGCTACAAAGAGATCGAGGTTTGCACATGCACAAACCACTGGATATGTATACATGCACGAGTTCTCCTTTCAGTACATGCCTCGAACTGATGGAGATTAAGAAAAATCTTACCTGGTAAAATGATATATAAATAAATCGAATCCCAGTGTTCACATTACATACAAGGGGGCTTGTTCGGTAGTAAAATTCGTGGATTTATCTCTGGCCTCCATTAACTCTAACATGTGGTTCGGGAACGCACGCGTATAAGGGTGTCCCTGTGTGGTAGTGACATAGTGTTTGTCGAAAAACCAAATACATTATGATTTAAGGAATCCCCAAAATCATTTAAGTACTTAAAGTGCTTTGTTGCAGCAAAATATATCAGGTGAATACTTGGGTGTATTCAAGAGTAAGTTTGATTTGTCAATTTGTGGCACTACATAAGTCAGATAAGTGGGCTAGATGGGGGCTGAGCAGATGATCCGCTAGTCCCATGTAAATTCTGTTTTCGCTTGCCGGCGTCTACTTATTATGTTTTGCGGGATGGATTCCACGGCTTCATGGACGTCCAGCACCGTGGTCGTGATATTATGTGTAGAGAACTTTAAAGAAACACCTCCTACTCCTGGTGCAACATAAATTGCCTACTTGCAGCTAACACGAACCTTAAAATTGTTGTTTACGGTTTAACTTTGTAATCGTTTGTCTAGATCCTATGCAAAAAATAATAATAACTAAAACCTATTGTTGTAGTAAACAATTTAGTAGAATATGCAACTTGTTTTTAAAGTGCAAAGTGTATACACAAAGAGGAAGTAAGGTGTGATGTTATGCATGATGAAGCACCAATTCTCATTCAATGATGTTATGCATGATGGTTTCTAGATTCGCAGAACATGGTACACCATCAGTTTAATTTGGAAGGAGAATTGGTGTTTCACAAAGTGAAATTTTCACAGAAAGCATGGAACTGAGGAAAAGCATAAAATTGAAATACATTTGCAAGCATATTCTAGTAATAAACAGACCAGATACATCATTGAATGCTTCAGTTTATTGTCAGAAATGATTTCTTTGATCGCTGCTAGGGAAAAAAACGTAGTCATGTAGAATATGGTACATCTAGGTCATGGTGAGCGGTACTCTACAATCTACCTTTCCTCCCTCTGTATAGTTTTGTGCAACATGCTTGGAATTACACCCAGGTCGATGAGTAAGGTATGCAAGGGTTATGGTGAATATAATATATGTTGGTAAATGTGGAGACGATGTCGGTGGCCAAAGGATGAGAGGGCCATCGTAACTGATGCTAGATCTTTCCTACTGGCCACTATACCTTCAGGCATCTAGTCAGGAAAAAGTAGGCTTATTTGGTGCCATAGAATTATTTTGTTTTTATCTCATATGCTAGCTTTGTTCATTTTCTTAGATTATCTTCTGCTGGCGCTGTGTTTGTGCAAAGTAATTTGTACCTTCCTATCTTATTAAAGGATCTGCTTACAGTGAATAACGTGGATATATGCCTTGCATCCGTAACTGATTCTTGATTATTGGTTTTCCATGTAGGACGAATCACAAGATTTCTATAAAAGGCAACAATTGAGGGAACTGGCGGTGCTGAATTCTACCCTGAGAGAGGATAGCCCTCACCCCGGAAGCATCTCTCCATTCAGCAACGGTGGCATGAAACGTGCTAAACCGAGCCAGTAGAGAAGCTATTGCTTCACCTTACATGATGCCGGGCCAAGGGGCCTTATGCCCCTCTCTAGGGCATGCATTGCCGTCAGGCTCGCATCGTTGTTCGCTGGGCAGTTGTGTAACAAAGAGTGAGCTTATGCTGGAAATCCAGAATTGAGTTGGGGGCTCTCCTTCAGGTAAGGAGAAACCGGTGCCTGTTAAAATGTCCCAGTCTTCTGGTGGAAAGCCAGCTCTGTTGTTGTAAGGTCAGGAGTCATTGACTGTTAACCCTAGTAGCTTGCTATGCTAAGGATAGGAGAGATTTGAGAAGTTGGGGACTTGAATTTTTAATTTAGACGTTTAATTAATTATTTAGTTTGTATTATATCTCTTTAACATCATGGAGTTGCAGACCTTAATTCTGATATGTGGATTCAGAGTGTTCTGCATTCATGCTAAGTGATGTGTGCTTCCCTTTCCAGTATGGTGGAAAGTAGAATGCTTAGGTTCGCAAAAGATTCCTTTTTTTGTGTGTTGCTGATAGCAGTAGTACTGTCATCAATCGGAAACAAGGAAGTTGTGTCTCCAAGTTGGCCTCTATTTTTTTTGAAATAAATGATATGACTTTACTGATAAGCAAAATACAGAACAATGGGAAACTTTGATAATAGTGAAAGTTACATCGAAGACTTTCAAAGTTGCCATCTCTTAACTCCAACTTGTAGCATGCACATATAACGCAAAGGGCCCTATTCCCATTGAGATGGTTCAAGGTTTGGGTGAATGCTTGGACACTTTGCAACAATGTTTCACAGGTAGCACGAGACTCTTTTACTTTTCATTTGATTGACATGGTCTCCAATGCATTTCTTGACCATCACTTTATATGATTATTGTAGCTTTAAAAGATGACTGCACGATTCGCTTCTAAAACGACACCAAAACATAATGAAGGAGGTAGATAATAAACAAGAAAAATGTTTGAATCAAAGAGGGAAAGAACCTTATATGTAGACACTTTATCCGCTGATGCCAATATCACATGATATTGATATTGAGATTGAATGACAATATTCTTATTTGGATGGTTTCATGTATTTGGATCCCAAACTTGACATTGTGGTAGAGTTCTAACTCTTGTTTGGATGACCAGATTATTGAATTGCACTTATATGAAGAGTACGATCACTATACTGTTCCTACATGCTAAAAAATGTCCTTTGTACGACATGTGAATATATTTGAGTAATTATATATTCATAACAATACAAAGACAAGCAAATATTGTGTAAGACGGTCACATGAGTATTGAACTTCCAATGGTCACATCACAACTCTTATTTGCCCCATATATATTGTGGTTGATATAATCTTAGTATCTCTGATCCTTTCATGGACCTCTGGTTGATATTCGTGTTCAATGTAATCATGCCTTTTGAATGTACGTAAACCATGAACTCCTGTTTTTCCCAACTTATTCTTGAATAGCAAGTACAAATTAGTTCCATGTGGAAGCACAAAAGCAAGCACATTGAATTCCTGGAATGCCCAGAATACCTCATATGGCTGAAACAACAAGCAGCGTGGTTAGGGAAATTATAGTAGTAGAATCAGATACACTTCCTCCAAAGGACTAATAGTTCTTTTTCCAATCCGGTTTCCAAATTGAATGGATTCGTTCTTATACATACGTGAGCAAGGAACATAATAAGACATGATATCTTATAATATGACATATAAGATTCAATTGATTACTAGATGTGGTGTTAAACAAGAACCTAGTGGTGAGCTCAGCCAGCAACCTCGGAATCAATGATGTTGAACAAGACCTATGACCACTATGGACTCCGAAGCAGGGAATATAGTTTTGGTTCTCCTCTTTACGGATATCATATGTGGCTGGCTCTTTTTCTTGCCCTAATCCACAAAATAGGCGTGTATTTGCTAACAAGAGGATCCATGTACCTAACAAGCAAATATTTACCAACACTGACAAAAACAACACAAAGTCATCATCGAAAGCGAGGAGTGCAATTTTATCCGATGACAATGCAAACAACCGGGTTTGTATTTTGACTCGAGTAGTGTACCACCAATGAGGTTTATGAAGACTGGTGCATGGGCAAGGATAGGTCCACTCATATCGTAAAGACGATGCCAAGAGAGGGAGAACTCGCATTGATTTTTTTTGGATCAAACATAATGATACCACAATAACGATTAGTGTTATTTTGCATAATCAATGCAGTGACATTTGGATGGACACACTAGAGTAATAAAAATCTAAGAGAAGGTATATTACCATATCCCAAAGATCTCATATTTCAGTTAGATAGCTGATATCTAAGGCAATATTGCCTCAGTATCCCCCATTACTCGTCTATATGGTTGGGGTATTTTCCTCACCCTAACCCCGATTTGGCTCTTTTAAATTGACAAAAGTGCCACTGGCAGACCACTTCAACTAAGAAGGGCTTCCTTATCCTTTGATACCACATATAAATCGAGTTTGAGTTCTTTAGTCGACTACCATCGATGACATTAGTTGTGGTGGGTGGTACATGGTGAAAACGAAGATCACTATTGTAAAAGAAAATAACCCCGTCCAGGATGAAGGAGAACTTGCATTGAATTTCTTGATAAGGTATAATGATACATATAGTTATTTCATAATGCGGCTAAAACAATGACACGCGTGGTCATGCATGATTAGGCTAGTAATATTTACGTGCACAATGTTAAAATGAAAATCAAAGATAAACTCTATTTTTTGTGAGGAAAGATAACATATGTTAACATAGCACAACTTCAAATAGATATGCCACGAATATCTCATGCACATTGTTTCACAGTATCTCCGCGACCATTATGAATAGTATATGTGATTGGATTGTTTCTTCGACCAAGTAAGGAAAAGGTGGCAACAAGACATTACATGTAACTTATCAAACTGAATAGAAAAAACATTGGGTTAATTACATTGCAACCGGTGGCAGAGCTACACACTAAACATGATATCAAGCGACATCACAAGAAAATAGTGAGCAAGGAAACAATGGCTATGAGTACATAATAATTGACCCGAAATGCTTGCTCATGGCCTCATTACCACCCAATTTGAGATTTGAAGCTTGTTCTAGCTCCACCACTGCTTGCAACCAAGGAGGGTGACAATACAAACAAGTCAAGCTCGAGTTTTCATCAGTGTGTCATGGATGGTGGTGGGAGGGTAAGGGGCTAGTCTGAGAGGTAAGGATTCTGCCAATGGAGCTGGAGTGGACGATTTTATGATAAAGAGTGGTTAACTAATTCATAGCATCGCATCAAGGTGATATAACCAGAAATAATTATTCATTACCTATACATAACAAAGATGCTCACAACCGAAAAGTAAGAGGGGTATACATTGTACTTATAGTTGTAGATAAAGCGTAACGACACGATTTGGAAAAAATCAAGCCGGTAATATCTAGATGCACAACATTAGGATGGAAACCAAGTACGACCCACGGGCTATGTGACAAGTGTTGGAGAGTCAGGATGGAGCATGGCTTTGAATCATCCAGCAGGTGGCTGGTCTTTCATATCTCCTCGGGCGAGCTGTGAAACAGATGAGACATTTCAGTAGTCATGTAGTCCGGTAACATTTCAGTATTTTGCAGAACTTGTACACTAGATATGTTCCGTCAGCAGTGCAAGCAGAAAATAGGGGACTTGCTGCACCACATGTGCGCACATTGAAGGATCGTATCTGCATCTGCATCTGCAGAACAGATTACAGATCTCCTCGCCCACACGCACCAAATCCAAGAACAGGAGTCGGGTCTTAAAATACTGTATATTACTACCAAGAATATTTTGGACCGAAATTTCTCGGAAGGAGCAACCGTATCAGAAGAAGCACAACAATTGTGGCTACGGACAAGCAGAAATATACTGAATCTTTTTGCCATATATTTCCCCGATATTTTATATTGATATACGAAGAATGTCAACGGGGAGTATTACAAATAAGGATCCATATATATCAGGTATCACAACCAGTTCTTTCTCCACTGCGATTCAAGCTCTGAATCACTTTACGGCCGGAGACGAAATCTAGAAGTCGGTCTCAACATTGATCACACTGCTGGTTTCCGTTTCAAGCGACCAGGTTGGTGCATGCTCGGGAATGGCGGGTTCCGCCTCCTGGACGTCGCTGGTTTGGAGGGCGGCGACGCGGTCGCCACAGCCCGACTGCTCCTTGCGCTTCCTGGGTATCAGCTTCAACACCGGCCGCGGCACCGGAGCAGGGACAACCGCGCCCTCCTCCTCCTCTTTCGTTATCACTGGCGGTGGTGGTGTTGGTGGCCGAGCTCCAGGACGACGACGAGGCAGAAGCTTGGCGGCGCGGGGCGCAGACGGAGGCGGTGGCGGTGGCGGTGGCGGTGGCGGAGAGTAGCTGCGGGAGGGGAAGTTGGTGGCCGCGCTGGGGCCGTGGAGGCGGATGCGAGCGCGGTCGTAGGCGGCGGCGGCCTCCTCCGCGGTGTTGAAGGTTCCGAGCCACACGCGGGCCCCGCTGTGCGGGTCGCGGATCTCCGCCGCCCACCGGCCCCATGGACGCAGCCGAACGCCCGTATACTTCTTCCTATCCTGACCGCCGCCACGAACGGACCGCTGTCGCTTCACGTCGCTCAACTTCCACACCCTGTACGGCCGCCGGGGCTTCTCCACGCCCTCCTCGTCGGAGGACGAGTCGGTAGCGTCGTCGTCATGCACGAAGATGCGCAACACGCGGGGCAAACGCAAAGGCGCCACCTTCCTCATTTCCTCCATCTCGACCTCACCACCGCCGCCTCTCCCTCTCTTGGCTATCTACCCGCCTCAGCCCATAGACCCCCGGCTCAGCACTCGAGCTCAGCCATGGAGGCTAGGGTTAGGGTTTCCTCGGCGGCGGCTCCTATCGGCCGGTGGTGGAGGAGCGTGGCGAAATTTGGAAAGAAAAGCAAGCGGGAAGGGGGAGAAGAAGGAAATGGGAGAGAGCTGATGAGACTGGGGGTGGGTGGAAGGGGGTTATAAAGCGGCCTGCGGACACTCGCAGGGTAGTTTCGTAATTAGTCCTTCGAAGGCCTGGTAAGGAAACGGGGCTGGACATCCACGTGGCACGCTAGGCGACAGGTGCCAGGTGGGGCTAGCTGGGCAGTGGCGTAATGACAAAACTATCCTTTAGCTGGCACCTGACAATATCCCTGCGGTTCAAATTTCAAGCGGGTTAAACTGGAAACTGTCTGGTCAGCCGTTTCTGGAGGAGGCTGGCCGGGTCGGACGATCGACCTATGGAGTGTGATGGTAGCCGGGCAAGTTTTCTTTCTTCGAGGGTGTATAGATTTTATCATCTCCGACTCTCTGTTATCGTTTAAAAAATAAATAAATTACTCACTCTGATTCATAAAAATTGTCCCTCATGTTGTACTAAATTAGGGAGTATCATATTGCCACAAAAACAACAGAAAAATCGTGCAAGTAAATATTGATACATTTTCTTTCTAGACGCTGTAAAGATGTTCCTTTTTATTTGTTTCTACTCTCCCATTGATAAATAACTTGTTTCCAATAACTCGAAATAAATAGTCCATTAGTAGAATTTTGTCGAATATATTTGTTTCATTTTCTTTTTATACCTCCACCACCCCTTCCCGCGTGTAGGTATGATCGTTCTTTTATCGTATAGTTGATGGCATGCCTTATGCCACCGCAAAAAAAATGACAAACAAATATGCCTTTATATGTTGAGATTCGAAACATTAGTGAGAAAATTAGAGACAAAGTTGGAATAACAAGACACTGGTTGATATTGTACACTTCTCGATAATATTAAAGAACACCTTTAAGGTTTGAAGAACATACTTTTGAGATCAACACCTTTGATCCGTTCAAGCATAATCGAATTCAATGTTCATAGCCAACCAAATGAGAAGTGAGGAGTAGAATTTTGGCTCCGTTAACTTGGCGAGGCATGAAGGAGGAGGAAAGGAGGACCAAGAAAAAAAACCTAGTTAAATGTGTCAATCGTGAAAACAATGGTTGGTGGTGTATGTGAAACTGCCAAAGATGGAAGAGAGAGGCGATGAATAGTGTCGCTGCTCTGTGGATCTGTCGGGGTAAAGAAACATACATTTACCCTCCAATGCACCATGTTTAACGGTATCTTAGTAAGATCAGAGTTAACTCAGCTTTTCGTACCCTTGTGATAATGATACTTTTGCATCCTTGTGTTCTTTAGGTCCCCCTTCCCTCTATTCATCCAAAGTCTCATGGCTTTTTCAAGATGGAGGACCAGTGCTACTTTATGATGAAACTATAGTCATAGTTGAGCTAACCTTGGCGGTTAAACATAATTTGTATTTTCATTCTTGATAAATCGTGGAACTTTTTTTTAGACAAAAGGCATATAGGTGATGGAAGCTTCTTTTGTAAGCCAGGTAAGTAAGATATTTTTGGAAAACATAAACTTTAAATTTTTTTTGTGCCCGCGCCAACTATGAATACACACGGTGAAATCGTCACTAATGGAAGAAAAAAATCAGGCCAAAATAACGGTAAAGGCCGAGCAGTAGTAATAGTATGTATAGATTCTGTTATTTTTATTTCTTTCTACTCGTGCATTGATAATAACCTAGTTCCAGTAACTCAATTAAAGTATTCCAATAATAGGGACAATATACTTTTGTTGTTAGCTGTTTGAAGTACAAAATAAATAGATTTATTTTATTTATCTTAGATCCTCCGCCCAACCACGGTCTATCATCACCATTGACGAAAACGCCGTGTGCCAATGCATTAACAAAAACAATAATAAACAAATTATACTCCTTTAATATATTGAGATTCAAAAGCTAACGAGAAAATGAAATATTAACTTGGAATCCCTAAACTTTGGTTAAGCTCCTGGACTTAAAATGTCTAAAGTACTCTCAAAATTTTAAAGTTTTAATGGACAAGGTTTTGGACCGATAGGAAGAAACCGATTATAAACTCAAGTGCGACCCATATTGAAAGTGTATATAGTGCCCTTCTATGGGTTTTGGATGGTTAATGACAAATGATTAAGCGACTAATGATTATACTGACTGTAGCAGGTTTTTGAAGTTAGTTTAAACGAAGGTATGTTGACCCCTCAAATTGAAGTGAAGAAGTTTGACACTAAAATGAAGGCGCGGGGAGTCGGTGAAAAATCTGGAGCTCGAATTGAAGATTTAGAGTATTTCTTCGGTACCTTTATTTCTGCAATGTCATAGGAAAATCCATACTATATATAGGGGTACGATCTCTTGAGGAAGAAGTTGAAACTTAAATTTATGCTCAATTAGATTCAGTTTGTTTAATGAAATCCATTGGCAATCTCTGAGTAAACGGTGTGCACAAAGACATGAAAAACTAGTTGAATACATGATATAAACTTCTTGCGGCTTCAGTAGAACCAGTGTTAATTAAGCCTAGCGATCCAACGTGTGAACACTACCAATCGGAAGAGTAGAGCTTCATGACCTTGAGTGGCTTCCGTACCCAACACTTTGGTGAAGAACTAGAGTAGTGACTATTTTAATGCTTCAAATGAAAAAGCATATTCGACCAGTGAACAATTTATGGGTGCGCATATAAATAACACCTTACCCCCCCCCCCCCTATCGGTTGGGTTGGTGAATTGATATGAATTCTAGATTTGAAATCTACCTTTTTATCTCGCAAAGTTTCTCTCTCTTGTGTTCTTAGGCAATTCTTTGATAGAAAAAGAGTGAACATAGTTGAGCATCAACCAACAAACATTCCTGTGGAGATCTTCTTGTTACTCGTGGAAATTTGGCATCTCCCAGATGGCCATGCATCCTTGTTGAGCATCCAATTTGTAGAAATCCCACAAAAAAGTTCGTGAAGGTTTGGTGATCACCTCAAGATGAACCCAAGAGATCGAGCTGAGTTCTGAGGAACTTAAGCTAGCGCACAAAAAGACTAAGTCTGAGAACTTGTGTGCATGCGTGCATAGCCTTTCCAAACGAATACGTAGCACCGGGCCAACAATTTGGACTTCATGAATTACATCCGTATGTATGTCCATATACTCACAATTCTTATTCGTTTTTTGTTGATCTTTTCTTAAGCAACAATATTCGTATATCTATGTCAGTTTTGATTTTTTATCTAAAGTTTTTGTTACTCTAGATCTATTTCTGTTATAGTTTTTTAGTAATTCTCTTGAAGCATCTGCCAATATGTTTTATTTAGAAGTATTTTTTTTATAACTCCTACTTACCTCCTCTAGTCGGTTATATCTTGACCTTCATAGCTCCGCTCTCCACTGCCATCATCGTCGAAGCAAGCCACCAGCAAAACTACCATCGAACCTCTGGTCCATCTAGCCAAAGCCTACTCCAAGCCGATGTCCCCAAGGAGGGTAAGAACACAAGAAGCACCGTCATTCACTGATCCGGAGAGAACCCAAAGCTCAGATTAAATGATTCTTCACATGCCTCGGTCCTACGTGAAGATAGGAAAGAAAGAGGTGGGAGTGGGTTCACATTTCCTATATGCCTCTTTTCTCTGTTCCGAACGTTCCGACGCGACACGAAATGAGGAAACACACAAAGCTCCTAGTTTCTTGTTTTCTTACTCCATTTTTTACACTTTGATATTTTGAGATGGATAAATAATGATTTTCCTAGATATCATGGATGGGACGAATATTCTGTGTTATATATTTGCTATTTTTATAATAATTCGAATTGTTGGTGCACATTAAATAAAATTCACACCTAAGTACATGTTTCTCACTAAAGATTGTTTTAATGCTGGGACAATTTTTCATATATCAGAAAACAATTGTTCATCACTTTATAAAGAAATACACAATTGTACTGGAAAATATCCATGTATTTATCGTGAATAAGGGAAACTAAAAATGAATAGATAAGGCGTCCGAACTGAATAGATATTTTGAGATGGTAAATAACTAAATCGCATATGATTTTTTTCATATATTTTAGAAAATGTACATGTAAAGTACAATAATTTTTCCAAAAATGTTCACGTATACTAAAATAAATGTTCCCATAGCTAAAAAAAAATTGTCATATAGTTTAGAAAATGTTCACGTATTGATAGATGTAAAAACATGTCCATGTTTTTGCGAAAAATGTTCGTATATATCAGGAAAGATGTTCATGGCATAAAAATTTAAATGTTTCTATATTTCACAATAAATGTTTATGTATTGCAGGAAAAATGATTTCTGTATATACTAAGATGTCCATATATAACTAAAATATTTTTTCATGTCTCATAAAAACATAATGTCCATGTACATAAAAATAATTATGTTCGTGCAAATCTAATTAAAATGTTTGTGTATTTCACAATAAAAAAATATTTGTACTTGTGTGGAAAGGAAAATTATTATTTTAAATAGATAAAAAAGATAAAAACAAAAAATAGGAACAGAACAAAAAGGAGAAAAATACAAAGAAGGAAGAATACAAGAAAATATAAATAAATATTTTTGCAAGAAAAGGGAAAATACAACGAAAGAAAATAAAAAATGATAAAATAAACTGAAAAAAGATACGGAGTAACAAAAAAGCGAATCAGAAAGCCAGAGAAAAACCATACAACCGGAGAAAACATGGGCCAGGCCCAAATGCGCCAGGGGGTGCGTGTAGCTTCGTTAACGTACGCAAGGAGAGGCATATAGGATTTGCCCACAGAAACCCTGGCGGGCTAGGGGAACACGAGGTCTCTCCCTCAGCGTCGCCGGCCTCCCTTCCTCTTCTTGTTCCTCTCCTCCCCGTGCTCGTCCTCCGGCACCCTAGAAGCTGGAGGCCCTTTCTCCGCGCCACCGACGGCCCTCCCATCTCCTCCTCTCGCTGGAGCCTTCTTCCCCCCTCAGATCCGGGCCGTTCTGGTGCAGTGGTGCTGCTCCAGCGCATTGCTCCGGGCCTCCGCCAGTCCGGCGCCACCAGCAGAGGCAGAAACGTTGCGAGGTGAGCAGCTCCGGAACCCTCTTATTGTGATTTTGCTTAGTTGCTACAGCCCAGTCGTATTTCTCAAAAAAGAATCCACCATTGCAATTTGCAATCCTGAAAGTTTGTATACTGGAAGTAAAAGGCATAGATGGTGTTATCCAAAGTTTTCGGGAATCTCTTCATGCGACTAGGCCGTGTGTTACCAAGTAGATCATACGACACATCTTTGTCCTGGCACGGGTTTGAATTCCTAAAAAGAAAAATGGTGCCTCCAAATAGCCTCGTGAGTAGTCTTGATACATCCAAATTAACCAGTTTTTGTTTACCTAACTTGCTATTACAAAGAATTAAGAACCTCGCCAGTTAGGTTTTAGTTGGGAGTGTGCCTCAGCGCCTAGCTCTGTCACTTCCCAATCCCCAGTGCATAGCAGCTCCCCCTCTGTGTACAGTTAAATATAACACATGGCTCTTTTAGTTTTAGTGTACGCTGCCCTCTTTGAATGGACCAGAGCTTCTCTTATTTCTCAATGATAAGTAATAGACCTGCCATTGTACTCTACTGTCTATTTGCCTTTGTTTTCGTTCCTTATTTGTGGCGATTCCTGTGGTTGCAGATGGCTAGGTGGGATGAAATTTTGACTCTTCCTGTTCAGAACCCAACCACATTAGAGTTTTCAGCAGCAGATATCACGTGGTCCATGGTCGTGGGATGGAAGGACTCGATGGACAGGCTTGCGCTCATTCCGTTTTCCAGGGTGAATGACTTTGTCAGAGGAGAGTCAAACAACAAAGAATGTCCAACACGATTTCACGTTGAAGCACGCAGAAGGCGTCCTCCAACCATGAACTGCAAACCAAAAGTTGATGGGATACTCGAGTATATTCTGTAAGTAAATGGAAGCGTGACTAATGTTTATGCTAGGACATGAAGTTGTTCATTCATCTTGTAGACTTTTTCTTACCATCTCCACGCTAAAGATAATTAGGCTGTAGCTATTCTATTACACTCCCTTTAGCTCTTCGTACCTTCGCTATTTCCTGTTTGAGATGCTATAATTTTAACAGAACATGTGAATATGATGACACCATTGCATACAGGTATTGGTGCTCTTTTGGTCCAGATGATTATAGAAAGGGTGGTGCTGTCCGGCCTAGCAGGTCCTCTTATGGAAAGAGGAAGACACCTGCTGGTCGTCCTAATACAAAGAGGGGATGTGTTTGCCATTTTATTGTGAAGCGTTTGATTGCTGAACCATCACTGGCTCTTGTGATTTATAACCACAATAAGCATGTAGACAAAAAAGGCTCACCCTGCCATGGTCCCATGGACAAGATGGCTGTAGGGACGAAAGCAATGTTTGCACCTTACATATCTGATGAATTACGTCTTGAAGTTATATCTTTGCTCTATGTTGGTATTCCTGTCGAGACCATAATGCAGAGACATACTGAAATGGTTGATAGGCAAGGAGGACCATCAAACCGCGATGATCTTCTTACTCACAGATATGTTAGGAGGCTGGAAAGGAAAATACGGCGTTCTGTTTATGAACTTGATGAGGATGACGCTGTTAGTATTAACATATTGGTTGAGAATCACCAGGACTACATATTTTTCTTTGAAGATTTTACAGATAAGGATACCTTTGTCTTGGGCATTCAGACAGATTGGCAGCTACAGCAGATGATTCAGTATGGCAACCACAGTTTACTTGCTTCCGACTCAAAGTTTGGAACAAACAAGTTAAAGGTTTCTCAATGTGATTTTTATTTTTTATGGCAGTTTAAAGTTTGGTTTGATTTCATAATAATATTGTTGTTCCCTGTTTTGCAGTATCCTGTACATAGTATTTCATAGTAGTATTGTTGTTCCCTGTTTTGCAGTATCCTGTACATAGTATCCTTGTTTTCGACCACGAGAAAAATGCGGTTCCTGTTGCTTGGATCATAACTCCCAACTCTACACATCGTGAAATCTATAGATGGATGGGTGCTCTTTATGACCGAGTTCGTACAAAAGATCCGACATGGCAGTTGGGTGGCTTCATTATTGATGATCCCTTGACTGATGCCCGCACTATAAGGTAACTGATGCTTCGCTACTAGTGTACTCTTTCCTCGGGTTTAGGTGCCTGAGTATGTATTTTTCTGAACAGGGAAGTGTTCCATTGCCCGGTTTTGATTACCATATGGCGTATCCGGCATGCTTGGCATAAAAATTTGATGGACAAGTGTTCAGATTTTGAGAAGCGTACAATGATGGCTAAACGACTTGGGAATATAATATCCAGTATCTGTAGAGGAAATGGTGGTATGGAATTATTTGAGGCATTCCTGGAAGATTTTGTTGATTGCTTTGGTTTTCTGGACTACTTCAAAGCTCTATGGTTTCCTAGACTTGGTTGGTCCATGTGCCTTTGCTATACCTTGTTTTACTTGCCATATCTTGATTTTACTTGTTAGGTTTTTGGATGAGTTTTCTAATTCAACTGTTTAATCTGTCTGCTATTGCTCAATGTCTGCCAGGGGCATGGGCAACTGTCCTGAAGGGCACCCCGTTGGCTACTGCCGAGGTAGCTTCAGCAATCGAGAGTTACCATCACCTGCTAAAACTCCGGCTGTTGAATGAGGCAGATGAAAGCATCTACCAGCGTGCAGATTGGTTGGTTCATAAGTTGGGTACAAAGGTTCATTCTTACTACTGGTTGGATGGGTTTTCTGGGAAGGACAGTTTTTCTCGTTACTGCAGGAGTGAGTGGAAAAATGGCCCAAACCAATGGCAGCAGGGATTGCAAATTCCGGATTCAGATATTGTCATAGAAGATAATTGTGCTAGAGTGGTCTGTCAGGAAGATGAGAGGTCCCATGCCATAGTGAACCCAGGTTCTGAGCTTGCATTGTGTGATTGTAGCTGGTCAATGAAGGGAAACCTGTGCAAACATGTAATGAAGTCGACTAAGGTTTGCCGTGACAGGGGATTGGCACTACCATCCTTGGCTCTACTTCGATATTACCAGGCACTGGCAAATGTTGTTCATTGCCCACCCAGTGACTCTGTGATTTGTGACCATGCAGTTGCTGTGGCAGTTTCTATTAGAACACAGTTAGAGATGCTACTTAGCGCCACCAATGGTGGTTCTCCAAATACATCGGCTTTCAAGGATCCTCAATTAACTAGTGAGCCCAGAGAACTCAATACTCAAGCAGCTAGCATTGAAAACGGTATGTGTGCAATTCATTTGGCTGCCTTGGATGGCATCGATAAAGTTCCCACCGGTGAAGACAGTGCTCAGGACAGTCCTGTTTGCAAGAAAAGAAAGTCTGGAGGAGCATCTGATGAAGACGAAGCTGCTACAGCGACGCAAATCATGGAGCCTTCTGAAACTGAGAACAGTTGTCGCCAGGAAAGACAATGCAGCGAAGCTTCTGATGGTGGTGAAAGAACTGAAGAGATGCAAGCTTCGGATGCTGATGAAGGAACTGCCGAGATGCAAGCTTCTGATGGTGATGAAGCAACTGCAGTAACGCAAATCATGCAACCTTCTGAAACTGAAGGCAGTCAAACAACTCCTGAACTGAATGATCCTTCAGACGAGGTTAGATCAGCTGATCGGATAGGCGGGACATGATGCCTTAGCATGCAAAAAAAGGGGGAGATCTGTGTATTTTAGTTACCGAAAATTAATCAGAACAGTATGGTCTGTTTTTGAGTAGGCTGATGCATATATTACTTGAAGCAAGGAAGGTTAAAAAAAAAACAATGCCATCC